>PVKU01000013.1:55590-290590 GCA_004027475.1 Anoura caudifer | reverse complement strand
ATCTATTTTGACAATTTTTTGTTGACAAATTTTAAAGGGCTATAAAATTTGATAAGCTAGATCAATGAACAATGTTTTGAGCTGCTATATTTTTTTACAGCCACCGAACAAGCGTTTCATTGTTATAAGTCTGTATGGGAGCTGTGGCTTTGGGTATTCTATTCAATTTCAAAGAAACTTCAGAAGCTCACGCATGCCTTTGAGCATGCAAAACCAGGGGGCAGTGCATCTAAACCACAAATGGAGAGTATGCTCCATATACATGTGTAAATTAAAACCTATAAAATAACATGGACATTGTAAAATTTATGTTAAAACTGATAACAGCTTTACTGATTTACTGACAATGAAAATATATAGCATTTTTTCTGTCAGAGCATTTATCAACACTTGGCAACCCTGCACTAACTTGACATGTAAGATGATCAAAATGGATTATGTAATCTTTCCCATTCATTTCTATTGATTTTAGTTATGATAAAATTCATCAGTGTGCCTGGGAACCCTCAGGCTGAAAGGCTCTAGGAGACCAAAAAAAAAAAAAGGAAGGGGAAAAAAATTCAGCCAAGTTATAATAGGATGAATATAATTTTAGAATAGGATTGCACAAATACAGAAGTCATGCCCTAAAGGCTCCAGCAACAAATTAATACAAATAATCCTGGCAGTCTCATAAAATTACATCTGTCTTGGCAGTGATTTACTTTTGAGATCAAATTACAAAATTTCAAGCTAAAAGAATATTTAAGTGCTATTAAAAACAGTTTGTGAAAATATTTTCAAACTTTTTTTAAAACTTCAACAGTAATCAAAGTTATTTCTCTGACTGCAAGTAACATCAAAATGCCAGCAAATGGACCGTTTTAATCACTTTTATTGATTCATGCTTTCAGTTCTTATTCAGTTAAAAACAAGGCACATTAAATACATCCTCTTATTGCTCTATAAATGCATGCAGCTCATTCCGTATATCAAAAGTAATAAATAATGGCGATAAAACACCAAGACAGTTATAAAAATGACAACCCAGCCTCAAACATAGTATTTAACAATCCAATCTAGAACAATAACCCAACACAATACATAAAAGTGCCACATATGAAAACATGCGCTATGTATATACCCCTGGTACTGGGCTTATACTTGATATTCTTTAAAAACACAGTAGGGCTTTTTTACTCCCTAAAAAGGGGTGACATAATGCAAAACAGTGCGAGTTACAGCATTATTGATGTCAATAATTACTACATTCATATGCCAAAAATCTTTACAAATACATTTAAAAAAGGAAATAAGATCAATGATCATTCTTACAGTATGTTTAGTAAAAGTCAGAATGAAATTTTCATTGTACAAAAGAGTAAGCTACATAATTCGAAACAGACAAAACGAAGCTAGAAACTAAAGCAAAATGGGGAGCATGCATTTAATAGTAGAGACCCTAAATTTTCAGTCAGTATAAATTGATTGAAAGCAAGAATATTGCAAACAGCATGATGGATATGAGGCAGGCAACCTTGGCTTAACAAATAATCCAGCATTATCACTACTGTTATGACTGAGGTAGGGGCTATTTAAGGGAGCAACCGGCTCTCCACCACAGATGGGGGTTCCTTCACCTGAATCCCCTTAAAGGCTCTTGAAAGAATCACTTGATGATAAAAGACAATCTCTGTACACCCCACACCCTATCCCCAACTCAACAGAATCACCTACATCCCAATTATGTGAAAAGGAAAAAAAATTCTTTTGCACTTGGAGTAGGTTTTTAAGGGGCTTATCTTCCTATTTCTTTTCTCCTTTTCTGAAATCAGGTAAAAAAAAAAACAAAAAAAAAAAAACCCTGTACAGGTTTAATTAAGAAATAACACAAAAATGTAGGGGTGCTTTATTCACAGTAAAGACTTGGAACCAGCTCATTTCCAAGACGAGTCTCTGGGATTGATGA
Source organism: Anoura caudifer (assembly GCA_004027475.1). Classification (NCBI taxonomy): domain Eukaryota; kingdom Metazoa; phylum Chordata; class Mammalia; order Chiroptera; family Phyllostomidae; genus Anoura; species Anoura caudifer. The sequence continues at coordinate 288,642 of PVKU01000013.1, read as the reverse complement.
AAGAGCGTATGTTTTAGAATTAGCAGATTTTAAGCAAAAGCAAATATGCTCAAAAGAAAAAAAGTGTGCTCTTCTTTGTCCTTAAAGGAACTTCACTCATAGCAAAGCGTGCATAAACAAGGCCTGCGTTACAAATGCAGCTCTGCCCGGGCCAGTCAGGTTTTAAGCCGGATCCCTACTGTAATGGATTCGGGGAGGATACAAGTCATCCTTATCATGCTCTAACTAGAAAAAGAGAAAGGTGGGAGAGAGAGAGAGAGAGAGAGACAGAGAGAGAGAGAGAGAACAAATGTACAATACTGTGGTACATCATCTGCAATGTTTTAAAGGGCAGCTCTTCTACCCATTAAGTGTCACTGGATTCTAAACAATGAAATTTATTGTCTGGATAGAAAAACACTAAACTACAAAGCCGCATGCTTCCATTATTTTAAAAAATAAAATAGAAGCCAGTGTAAAAGTTCTCACCCTGAATGCAAAACTTCACAGTGGTACCTGGGAGCATCACTTGCTGTGTTTTAGAGTTTCCTTTCAAAGAGGCAAATCTAAAACATCCTTTAAAATCAAAAGGTGTTAAGATGCTATCTTACCTGTGTTTTGGAGGTGGGAGTGGGTGCTTAAGGGAATGAATTTCCAGTGTTTGTATTATGACACACAGACTCATACCCCACTAAAATGAGGCATAAAGATATTCTACGACATTGATATAAACAGAAATAATGGCACAAAAGTGTTTTATGTACCTCTTTAAAAAAACTAAGACTCTATGTCTGTGCAATGAAAACCTGTCATTAGTTACAGGGTTCGACTTCCTATTACCTATGCAGCCTGATCTTGAGACACAAAGTAGGTAGTTCACAAGAGGAGGCACAATGATTGGCTAAAATGACACCAAAATATTGCCAAAGCATACCAAAATGACCCTTTAAATTCAACACATTGTTTGTTAAACGCAATACAGGTTGGTTTTTGTTTGTGTGTGTGCACTGGGAGAGAATGTGTGTGTTGTATATGTTTTTGTTTTTTCTTTCTGTTTTTAGTTGACTGAGAACTTTTCCTCTGAGTAATGAATGAGAGGGGCTTTATATAACCAAAAGGATGTTGAGTGTAGTGCATTTTTGCAAAAAATTGTAAATAAAGTTACCTAAGGGCTATTTCTCTCCTCATTAGTATCCGTTTACAAATACTCCCTCCAAACAGATGCGATAACAGGTCATGTTTGACAATATCACATGCTGTAAGATTTAGGATTAAAAATTGTGCTGTTATATGTAGATATATAAACATAGGTTTTTAATTCTTAAATTTGTTATTACTGTAAAGATTTGAGAAATTCAGACTCATCCCATTACATCCAATTTACTACAAAAGCAAGGATCTTCATGGCAACTATAATAGTCAAAGAAAAACCAGCAGTGACGGAGGGAAAAAAACGAATTGCTGAGATGAAACTATCACTGTAACTCCCAGCAAATGTCAATGCTATCCTTATCCTATACCTGTGATTCTGGAAGCTTTCAGACTTTCTCCTTCAGACTTGTTACTGTAAGCAGATCAAAATTTTTCTGTCCCTCTAGTTTTGCCAGTCATGCTCTGGATATAAGATTGTGCAATTGTTTGGATGGGGAGGCAGACAAGCTGAAGGAAGAAGGAAGGGTCTGAGAGGTAGGTCTCCAGAAACTACTATTTTAATGGTTCACGCCCAACTCAATTTCTTTCAAGACAAATAATATTTGTAAGCTTAATATCCAGAGCTTTGTGTATGTCACAAAATTTTTCCAGTATTTTCTTTTATTTCAGCCGAAACATTCTGCCTCTAGAATTCAATTAGAATAAATAAACAAATGCACATAAAACGATTGTGTCAAGTCTAACAGGTCACAAAATGGATGCAAAACATTAAGTCAGAGCGCATCAAAAATGAGAAAAAAGAGAAAATACACATTTTAGAAGCTAGAGTGAATGGCAAATACAAATAAAAGGGTATACATCAACATCCTAAAGCTTTGGAATGTTTCCCAGTGTTAAAAAAATAGCAGCTATCCATATCCACTATTTTGGAGTGCTGTATTTTGTAACTGTTGTTACACGATGATTTGTTGTTCCTATGTTTGTTGGCTGAGGATTTACTTGCTCACACTCACAATCCTCCACAACTTCGGTCCACCGGAATGGGAACTCTTCGGTCCAGGTTCTCTTCTGCTGTTTTCATTAGTATTGCCAGCCGGCTTCCAGACACTCTTCCTTTCTGAATAGCACTCATCAGCTTAAAGAGAAAACATAGGACAGACTCAGAAGGCAGGCTGGCTTACTCCCTTTTTCATGGCATTTTAATGGTAACCTTTCCACAGGCAGAGGCCATTAACTATTCCACCAAAAGCCATAGCAGGTACCACAGCTCAAATAAGAGTACAATTTTTTAATGTTTAAAAAATGGGGGGAGGGGTAGGTAGTTCACCACTACTGTAAAAACTACACTTAGCTAGCAAAGCCAGTCTGCCTTTAAATGCAAATCGAATGTATTAGTTTTTTGCCCCTTAATACACTTAGGACACATTTTTTTTTTTGAGCAACTCAAATATTGGATCTTGAATTCCATTTAAAAATCTTAAAAAAGAATCTCAGGGATTGAACAGACAAACCATGATCTATATTTAACTACTCTTTTTTTTTTTTTTTTACTGTTACTGTACTTGACAACTTCAAGTCTTCTAAATCCAAATTCCTTAAAGACTTGATAAAGTAATTTACATTTAAGTCCTTGAAAATGGACCCAGAGATCTACCTTAAGAATTAAAAGCACTCCACAGCCCAGATTTTAGCTAATTCATTTTTATCCAATGGATAAAATCAGAATTAGTCTTGAAATTACATGCAGTCAGCGGGCAAAGGCCTTTAATCTGGAAGGCACTTTGCAATTATGAGCTTGGGGTTTTTTTTCCTTTTCAAGTTTATGTGTTTTTCTTGATATCACTTCCCCAATCTTTTCAGTTATTCATTTAAAAAAGAACTGATTTAGCCATTCACCAGGGGGAAAAAATATATATATATACATACACACACACTCAAAATATTTTCTAGGGCTAGTTTTTAGCTCACAGAGATACATTCCTTTAACTGGCTCTGAATAAGAAGAGTCAGAGGCACCTGCCAAGGTGCTGGATCAGAATTTCATGACCTTATTAAAAGCTGTTTCACAAGCTACTTCTTATTAGAGATTGACTCCTACACACAGAAGTGGCATTAGAGCACAAACCTAAAAATAAAGCCATATAACCATGTAATGCCTGTAGTGAACCTTCCATGAGGATTACTGAGAAACCAAATCTACACTAAAACTGCTGTTTAATGAGGTAAACATGGGCTCTTAATTTCAAGGAAAATATATTGTACTTAATAAAAAATCTTGAAAACATACTTTACATATGATCATTGATATAACATAAACAATGTTGACATCTAAAGACAAAACAATTTATTGTTTATTATTTCTCTGATCCCATGAAAATCTTCAAAGTTTATCAGAGCTACCAAAACTAATAAAGCTGGAGTTTTTTCTTTATCCATAAACATTACATGATGTACCAACCTTTAAAAACTCAGAGTTTATTTAAACATTACATGTATCTTGAAACCATAGTACAAGAAAAAAATAATATTTGGGTATGGATGTATTTCATGAGAAATATGGTCAGCATTTTTTAAGTTGAAAATTACACTGTATATTTGTACTTAGTAGAGGCGAGAACGGTCTCTTTAAGAACTGGAGAAAAATAAGAAATACTCAATTATTAAAAACTGTACAAGAAAACCTGCACGTAGTTTAAATTATTTTCTATGTGTTTAACTCTACTGTATTCAAGAAAATTACTTAAAACCCAAAAGACATAGGACATCCACAAAATTAGATTCTTATTGTTTCTAAAATCCTAGGTCTTCCAACCCTAAATCCTGAGGTTTATGTATAATACACATGAAATGAAACATAAACTATTTCTTTAAAGTTTTCTAAAATCCTGGCACAAACAATAAAATATTCTCAAAAAAAACCAAAAACAAACCCCCCCCCAAAAAAAACTAGCCCAAAATGTATTAAATGGTGTTTCTAACTGTCAAGCATAAATTTCAAACTCAATTTAGAATGTGCACTTAGTTAAACAGTAAGATAAAGAACTAAACATTCTTTTTTGTAATGCTGGACACAACCTGTGAAAATTTTCTGCATTTAGATTCAACAATGCTCTTATCTGCAGCTCATCTCCAGAGAGACAATTACCATTTCCTTTGCCTTGATCTTGTTTGTTTAACTTGACACAGTGAAGAAAGGGCTGACATTGACCAAAATCCCAAGCATTAATTTATTTCATGTTCAGCATTCATCATTGCTGTGGCAAGCAAGACCTGGCATTCATTTGAAATACCTGCCCAAGAAGCACTACAGAAAAACCCTGGTTGCTCAGAAGCCAATGCATTCTTCCTGCGATTGGAGTCCTATGGACGGACAGCCACGAATGATGCACAGTCACTGCATTTGTCTCCTCTAAGGAATGATGTGCAGCATCCAGTTTGAAGTTAAAGTAACAAAATGTGTTTCCTTCATGGTTACCATTAAACAATTGAGCCTTGAGTAAGTGAAAATAGAAATGCTTGGGTGATATATATGGTCTTGACCCCAAAAAGCATTATTTCCTTTCTTTTGTTTTTCACGTTCTTTATAATGTAAGAATATAGTAATTACATTTCAGGTTCTCAAGTAAATATGATTCTCAAATGAATACAACTACGATTTTTAAAGCTTTTTCTTTTAAAAACTTATTTTCCACAGTAGAAACCTTGTGTTCCTTCTTAAAGCTGGTGTAGTCCAGCAGTGGTACTCCATGGCATACTTCTTGAAACAGCACACTTTTTTAAAAAAAATTCTATTTTATTGATTATGCTATTACAGTTGTCCCATTTCTCCCCCATCATTCCCCTCCATCCTGCACAGCCCCTCCCACCCACACTCCCCCACTTAGTTCATGTCCATGTGTCATAAGTTCTTTAGCTTCTACTTTTCCCACACTATTCTTGCCCTCCCCCTGTCTATTTTCTACCTACCATCTATGCTACTTATTCCCTGTACCTTTTCCCCTCTCTCCTCCTCCCACTCCCATTGCTAACCCTCCATGTGATCTCCATTTGTGTTTCTGTTCCTGTTCTAGGGTTTGCTTAGTTTGCTTTTGTTTTAGGTGTGGTTGGTAATATCTGTGAATTTGCTGTTTTTTTACTGTCCTATTTTTTATCTTCTTTTTCTTAGGTAAGTCCCTTTAACATTTCATATAATAATGCTTGGTGATAATGAACTCCTTTAACTGGACCTTATCTGAGAAGCAGTTTATCTTCCCTTGCATTCTAAATGACAGCTTTGCTGGATAGCGCAATCTTGGATGTAGGTCCTTGACTTTCATGACTTGGAATACTTCCTTCCAGTCCCTTCTTGCCTATAAGGTCTCTTTTGAGAAATCAGCTGACAGTCTTTTGAGAAATCAGCTGACAATCCTTTGTAGGTGACTGTGCCCTTATCCCTTGCTGCTTCTAGAATTCTCTCCTTCATTTTAATCTTGGCTAATGGAATTATGATGTGCCTTGGTGTGTTCCTCCTTGGGTCCAACTTCTTTGGGACTCTTCGAGGTTCCCATACTCCTGGAAGTCTATTTCCTTTGCCAGACTGGGGAAGTTCTCCTTTATTATTTGTTCAAATAAGTTTTCCACTTGTTGCTCTTCTTCTTCCTCTTCTGGTACCCCTATAATTCGGGTGTTGGGATGTTTAAAGATGTCCTGTAGGTTCCTAAGCCTCTCCTCATTTTTTTGAATTCTTGTTTCTTCCTTCTTTTCTGTTTGGTTGTGTTTCTTCCTTCTGGTCCACTCCATTGATTTGAGTCCCAGTTTTCCTCCCATCACTATTAGTTCTCTGTGCATTTTTCTTCATTTCATTTATTGTAGTCTTCATTTGTTTCTCTAATTTGCAACAAAAATCAACCAATTCTGTGAGCTTCCTAATCACCAGTGTGCTCTGAGCTGTGCATCTGATAGGTTGGCGACTTCTTGGTCACTTAGATGTATTAGCTCTGGGGCCCCAATCTGTTCTCCTGTTTCAGCCATCCTTGTTTTTGGCTTTTTTTTTTTTTTTTTTTTTTGGTCTGGTCTCGGCTGTTACATAGTGAGGGGTGGAGCCTTAGGCATTCACCAGGGCAGGGCAGCCCAGTCCCTGGATTGTGATGCTGGATGTGCGGGCGGGTCCAAGAGGGAAAAATGGCACATGCTCTGCTCTCTCTTGAATTCCAGTCCCTTCTGCTGCTTTCCCCAAGCAAATTGGGCCCTTCTGGAACTGATTTCTGTGTGGGTGGGCTCATGCACATACTAGGACCCCACGGGTCTCTCCAACAAACTCTCCCATGAGGCTGGGATTCTCACCCGGCACCCCAATTCCCATAAGTGTTCTCAATCGGTGTTTTTTAGGCTTCATTTCCCAGTCCTGGGGCCCTGCGCTGCCCAGTCTGTCTTGCTGCCCGTTTTCACCTGGTTTATCTGCAGGTGAATGTGTGATCACACTCAGCCACCTCACGCGCCTCGCTTGGTCTGCTAGTTGCCTCCCTGCACTTGGTAACCACTGCCTGTGCGACCGGGACCACCAGCTACTGCTTCTTCCCGCTGCAACCCCTCTCCGCTGGCTGCTGACTCTGCTCCTTTCACTGGTCTGGGTGAATCGTTGTCAGACTTCCATATGATTCAATCCTCTATCTGTTCGGTTGGGGTTTTTTTTTTTTTTGGTTCTATATTTTTGTTGTCCTTAATCTTGGTTGTGAGAGGAGGCACAGTGTGTCCACCTATGCCTCCATCTTGGCCGGAAGTCCAAAAGCACACTTCTTATTCACCCCTTTAAGCCCCAATTAACTTGAACTTAATCTAAATGGCCCATCACAACAGAATGTGTCTTACAAGAAGAGAGGGAAAGAACATGCACCACAGGGAGAGCCTTACCGTTGAGGGCACACGTATCAACCTTTGCTGGCTTCAAGCTCTCTTTTCTCCTCAGAATGAAGGGACAACTGTGTGGACTTAAAACTCTGTTGTTGAACATGCACTGGCTACCAACAGATAAAAAGCAAACACACTTGTTTCTTTTCAGTACAACTCACCTGCAAAAATTCATTGAGTTCAACTTGTCCATTTTTGTTTAAATCTACTTCATTCAGAATCTCATGTAGTGTATTTTCATCCATTTGGACACTGATACTCTAAAAAGCACAAAATAACAAGGTTTAACTAAAAATCATGCAAATCCTTTTAATAATATTAACAACTTTTTAAAACTTAAAAGAAATGTTACCTACAGAAAACACTAGATAAGAAAACATTAATATAATCTTTACACTCTTTTGCTATCCAAGACTATTGAACAACAACAAAAAATTACCTCTAACACACGCTGAACATCAACAATGGTAATAAAGCCCTTTTGGTCTGCATCAAACTTATGAAATCGCTTCTTATACCTGGAATACAACATCAAATAACAGAAAAATGTACTTATGTAGGTGAAGAAGAAAAGAGAGACAGAGAAACTTATTGGAAGTACCTGTCGATGTCTGAGGGCAGTAGGCTAATTTCAGAGCGATCTGTCAACTGTTCTGATCGAGATTTAAAGCCCATTTCATAATACAGAAACTTTCTGGCTGTTTCAAGTTCTTCCTAAAACAAAGACACACAAAAAAGTGAAAGATTTATGGAAAAAAATATTGATTTTTTCTTTTGGTTTTCTAAAAAGAAGCTAGCTCATCCTCACTTATCTGACCAGCACACATTTCTATCTCTTCCAGTTTTATTGAAGTATTATTCATAAACAATAAGCCCCACCTACTTTTGGTATGTAGTCTGATGTACACTCTACCATGATCAAGACATCGAACATTCTATCATCCTAAAACGCTTTCTTTGCTTGTTTGCAGCTCATCTCTTCCCCTGGCCTCTAGTCCCCCAGGCAACCGTTGATCTGGTTTTTTGTCACCAGAGTTTTGCCTCTTCTAGAATTCCATACAAAAGGATTCACATAGCAGATAGTCTTTTGTGTTTGACTGCTTCTGCAGCAGAATGATTCTGAGATTCATTCCTGTTGTTGCATGTTTTACTACTTGGTTTCTTTTTATTGCTGAATATTCTTCCACAGTATTGACTAGCAAAATCTATAGGACCAAATCCTTGTGGGTTTGGAGACAAAAAAGCAATTAAACGTAAAGAAGATATCTAGGACTTGAACAACTACTAAAACGTGGCGTGCAGAACATCAAGACAGACATCACCGTAGCTATTCTGAAATTCTGTCACTAGGATTCCAATAGTTGGGTTGAAGTCACAGAATAATGAGAAGAAGCAAGCTGTCCTGACTAGTTTCTCTTCCTGTTTTCAATGTCCCAGCCACAACTAATCCTACTGCTGAGGACAATGTCATTCATAGTTTTCATCATATCTGTCTGCCATCTAAGAACTTTCCAAATGACTCCACTGTACTATATATTGTTCATACATATCTCTTTCCACCCTTATATCTACACCATATAAATGCTACTCTGCCAAGAGAAGGGTATAAACCAGAGAGATCTGAAGATAACCTGGAATGTGGAAAAGAGCCACAACAGTTAACATGCAGCCCTCATGTAATATGAGTGAAAAATAAGTACTTGCCATGGTAAGCTGGTAAGACTTTGAAGTTGTTTTTTATATAGCATAACTTAGAGAAAGCTCACTAATATACAAATCTAAATAAATTCCCTAGACTTTCCATCAAAGGATCTTATGTAGGTGACAAGTGCCTTTGCTCCTTCTTTTGGGGAGGACAAACTAATTTTCTGAGGTTATGACCTCCCTTCTTTCCTTTCTCTTAAGAGAAATATATAGTATTTACATGTTTTAATATAAATATATAAATAACATAAATATATATTATAGTAAAGTAGCAAAAAAATATAATATACATAAAATTAGGAATGCTAAAGTATTACCTCAGCTAATATAGATATATAAAATATATACTATAAATATATGCTATATGATATATATCATATATATATGCAAACACAACACATAAGGTATATATAACATTTGTAAAGTCACAAAGGGCATTCTTCACTGACAGTTTACCCTTCATAGAAGAAAATCCACCATTAATAAAAAACAATATTTTTCCATTGTATCTATTTTATACAGTTATGTTTTACCAAACTGACTCCAGATTCATTTCCTAGAAATAGCATCTCTGATGCTTCCCTCCAAGAATAAGCTTTTCTTTGATTCATGTCACTTTATCACTTATGTAATTTATCCATACTCCATCAAGCAAGGAATCATGGAATTTCAAAGTTGGAAGGAATATTCCCCTAGAATTTACCCCATTTACCTCCCTAACCCCACATTTTCTTTACAACATTCCCAAAATGGAAGATGAGGTCTCTATTGAAAGAACTCTTACAATAGGACAATAACTCAATGCCAGTGAAAATAGCTCAAAAGGGATGTTGAGATTAAACCCATCTCTTTTCAACTCCTCCAATTTGTTTGGGATTTGCAGGTACCTAGAAAGGAGTAACTCTCAGCGTCACCAATCTACAGATATGAGTTCTATTAATGTAGCTTAAGATTGCAATTGCTTTTGGGGACAGCCATGACCCACTGTTAACTGCTATGCATTCACAGATAACAGAAACCATATTTCATCTACGCATGTGCTACTGTTAAGCCTTGTCAAATCTATCAGGAATAGATGAAGTTGTTTTTCTACCTATTGCAATGTTTGCCATTTATCTCTATTAAATTATACCTAATGAAATTTCACCCCTTGCTTCCATTTGTCATCAAACATTCACTCCCCATCCAGTTTCTTATTAGTAGTATACCACAGATGCATGCCATCAACACTGTAACAAGCACGTGAAGCAAGGTAGACTAAGTCAAACCAGGGGCAGAGTCCTCAGGACGTGCTTGCTACCAGAGACTTCTTCTGAGGCAAACAGTGATCTTTTGACTAATTACAAATCCAGCATTTAAAAAAAAAACATTACATGGGGCTTCATAAAATGCTTTAAGAAATTCAAATACATTATATCTATCACAATTTCCCTGATCTAACAATCTTACTAATCTTTATAAAAAGAAAATGAGATATCCAAAATGATTTTTTGTAAGCAATTCCTTACCAGCATTCAGTGATCACTATACTTCTTGAGAAATGCTGATAAACTTAAAATGTTACAATCTAGAAACTTTCCAATAATGATGTTAAGAACACTGGTTTAAAAGTTTCAAACTGCATTTTTCTCTTCTCCCTTTTTGGAATTTGGTACTGCATTTGCCCATCATCTGTCTTCTGGCTCTGTTCCTATCTGCCACAATATTTAAAGCTCAACAGTGGTTAAATAAATTCCATCTGCAAATTCTCTGAGTACCCTGAGGTATAATTTTTCTGGGTTGGCATACAAATTCATTTAGAGCAACCTCCTATTTGAACATCTATTTCCTCTTACCAATATTTATTTTGCTCTTTTCACACTGAAAATCATTATCCTTGACCAAAAAGTAAAAAAGAAAAACAATTTGGTATTAAGCACTAAGTTGAAAAGTTCTCCCTTTTCTCCAGCATTCAAGAATATGGTGCCAGTCTCTTCCAGCAATAATCTAGATAAGGCCTCACTTGTATTCTGTTCCATTTTGAAAAGTTATTTTTTGTGCCCTTAGCATTTTTCCAACATTCAGTCAATCCTGGCAGTTTTCATATACATCCTTGTTATTCCTGGATACTTTTTCATTGTTGAGCACTTGTCTGCCATCTGTTTTAAATTTGCTATTTATCAACTTAGTTTTTTTCAGTCACTCCATTTCTTCACTTGCTTCTTCCTCACTGAAATCCCTTTTGAAAGAATTTCTTTTTGTGATACTCTCTCAATCTATTTAAACAGCCTTCTCTTTAAAGTCTCTCAATGAAATGTATGCTTTGCCTGAAAGCTATAAAATCTCCTTACCAAATACTATGGCAGGATTTCCCAAAATACTTTCTAGGCAATACTAATTTCCTTCCCCCCCCAGCCCTTCCAAAAAGTAAGAGTTGAGTCTGTCTCTGACTAAGTTCCCTTTTGGAGACCAACAATGCCCAGAAGCATTTTGAAGGCACCAAATTATCTACATTAAAGAAAATGGTTTCCTTTGTTTAATTCACAATTTTCTAAACTCTTTTGAACGTGAAGTCATCTTTTGACTTATATTCTTTACACCCTGGGGGACCCAATTTGGCAGTGTCCCACCTTTTAAATATCTCCAGCAACTCCCTTCTCAATTCCCAGCCCCCCCAGGCAATGCTTCCCTCCCTAATTCATTCTTCCAAGTTGGCTGAATTTGGTTTTGAATGACAGTTCTCTAAATCTTTCTCTAAATTTGGAAAACATAAATGCATTTCTGAGGTATATATGTGTTATAACTACCCAATTAGATTTCAAGATCCTTGAAACTATAAGCTATTTATTATTCTCCTAAAATATCTGGTATCATGCTCAGTAGACAAGTCACTCATTAAGTATTGACTGGTGAAAACAACCACCATTCATCTACAGAGAGTTATTTATCACCTTGTTCCTCTTTCACTTTTGCAGGTTAAATAATCCCAATGCTTTTAACCTTTTCTCAAAAGTCCAGCTTTCTAACCTTTAATTCTTTTTTTCCCTTCTCCTTTGTTCTCTCCAGACTGTCCACAGACCTCATTAACACTCCAATGTCTCGGATACCGAGTAATAACTTTAGTTAGGTCTTTTATTTCTGTTACTTTGTTGAGGGGGATGGGAGAATATTCCTGAGTACATAAATCTGCTCATAAAATTTGAACTGAAGTTAAATCTAGTTTCCTCGGGAGGGCCGAACACCAGTTTACAGAATTTTCTTCCTCCTCTCTACCTCCTACAGCTTGAATTCCTGGCACAAAATATCTTCCTGCATATTCAAATCATTCCAACCATAATTTCTACAGGAACACATTATCCTCAGTCCTTCTATCTGGTAAAAATGATTGCCTCTATATAGCTTCAGTTGATCAAATCAAAACTCAAAACAGGAAGAGCAAAAAAACAGTCCCACTAACGCAGAGGAAGTTCCCTTTTAGAGACTGACAATGCACATAAACATTTTTAAGGGACCAAATTATCCACATTAAAGAAAATGGTTTCACTTGTTTAACTCACAATTTTCCAAACTCTAGGTTAACAGGGCAGGGTGGGGTGAGTGCATATTCTAGGATCAGAAAACCTGGTTTTACTTCCATGTGCTCAACTTCCTAGTTGTATGAACTCTGATGGGGATTTATTCCCTGAGCCTATGTCCTCAACTATAAATGGGGGTAAAGGTTTATGCCTGACAGAGTTATAGTCAAGGTTAAGGAGCTCTTTCAACTGGTCAATTCCACCAACAGTATACTACATTCATCGCAATAAAATTATAATTTCTCAAACGTAGGACCATTTCACCCCTGAAGTCTCTGACTCTGATAGTCTTAGGAAAGCCCTCAAATCTTCCTTTTCCCTTACATTTCTCAGGTGACTCTGATATGTAACCATCTTGGGGAATCTATGCCAGAATGAAAACAATTTAAGGACAGAACCCATGCCCAATCCTTCCTTACATACATGACATAGATGCTCAATAATGTTCATTCACTCATTCAATACATATTTATCTAGGGCACACTATGTATGCCGAGCACTGAGTGCACAGAAACAAACAGATCATGTCTTCTCCTCCTGGGAGCTTATTTCCTGGAGAATAGGTAGACAACACATAACTAAATACATGGTATGTCAAATAGAAATAGATGCTAAAGAGAAAAATAAAGTAAGAAAGGGGTAAAAAATGTCATTCAGATGAAGGAAGGGGCTCTTGTATTTAGCCCCATTAAGGATGGTCTCTCTAGAGTAGAGACCAGTAGGAAGTGAGGGAGAAGGCCGTGAGTGTACGCAGGGAAGAAGATTCCCAGCAGAGGCATCACCAGGATGTGAGTAAAATAAAAGCTACTTGACCTTGGGCTGGAGGGGAGTGAATGAATGGGAAGAAAGACCAGGGATCAGAAAGGTGGTGGCCAGATAGTAGAGACCTCAGAAACCATTGTAATGGCTCTGGATTTACTGTGAATAAAAGACAGCTGTTTCAGCAAAGGAATGGGCTGTTAATTAACAGCCCTCATCTTACTAATCCTATCAGCAACATTTGATGTAGCAGATTACTTTCCTCTTCTTGAAATATCTTCTCCTTCCTCTTCTGGTTCCAACTGTCTCTTGGCCCTTCTCACACCTTTTCCAACCTCACTAGCTAGAACCTTCCCTGTCTCCTGGATTCTTCTAGGCTCTGGAATGCCCAGGGTTCAGTTTTTGGACTCTTTACTGCTGTCTAACCACAGGAACTCCCTGGATCTTATCCAGTCTGATGGCTTAAATACTACTCAAACTTACAGGTCTGGTTCAGTCGCTCCTCTGCACTTCAGACTGACATATCAAATGATCTGGCTTATGTTTTAATAGGATCACTGAAGCTGTTAGAGCAGGGACCCTGGTGTAGGGGAAGAAAGCTATTACCATAATCCATCTAAGAGATGCTAAATCAGGGTAAGAGCAGTTAAATGTGTTAAGAAAGGGTTGAATTCAAGCTATGATTTGAAGGTGAATATGATAAGGTTTGCTAATGGATTTAGATCAGGTTATGATACAAAGATTTAGCCCTCATCAATCAAATATGAAATGGCTACTCACTAGATGATGGGGTTGGTAGCAGTAGTAGTTTGGGAAAGGAAGGAGGGGAGATCCAAGAGAGATCTTACTATGGACTAAATTGTGCCCCTCAAAATCTGCATGCTGAACCTTAACCCCCAATGTGATGATATTCAGAGACAGAGTTTTTGGGAGATAACTAGGTTTAGATGAGTCTTGCAGGTAGGGTCCTCTTCTCCCTCTTTCTTTCTCTCACTCTCTCTCCCTCTCCCCTCCAGGTGAGGATGTAGCAAGAAGGCAGGTATTTGAAAGTCAGGAAGAGGGTTTGTACCAGAACCCAACCATGGCAGACCCCTGACCTCAGATTTCTAGCTTCCAGACTTAAGAGAAATGAATGCCTGTTGTCGAAGCCACCCAGTCTGTACTATTCTGTGATAGTAGCCTGAGTAGACTAAGACAGGTGGTGTTCCAGAAAATAGCTCAGGGAGGAGGGAGGAATCAAGCACGACAATGCTGCTAGTTGAGTGGAAGGAGGATGGAAAGTTGACAAGTATATTGAGCCACATGGAGGTTATTGGTGAGTGCGACCAGAGCTACTACAAGTGGCAGCAAAAGTGCCCACATGGAATGGGTTCGAGAAAGACTAGGCAGGATAGAACTGAACCAGTGAGCACAGAAAGTATTTTTTGAATGAATACATAAAAATGACTCTGCATATTATAATAGTTTGGTTTAAAAAAAAACCATGAAGATCTTCTGTTTATTACAATAAGTCCAGGGCTGTGTATGTGGGCATCACTGGCTTTCTTTTGTTAATTTGGATATAAATATAAAATTTCAAATGGGACAAATCAACATGCATTTGGTGGTCAAACAGTAAAACCAAAGCCAACTGCTTTCCTACTGAAGGCAAATATTCAGGAGAGTGAATTTCACTGTAGATTATATTCTATGAGTACTTTCAATGAATACCAGAAAAAGGTCTACCCACAATCATTATCTTTTTCAGGAACCATGACCATAAATTTGAGAATATTTTTCCATAAGGGATTTTCCAGAAGCAACCAACAAATTTTTGGTACAAGAATATCTTTCCAGTTTCCTAAGACCTGGCAGTATGAAACACACACACACACACACACACACACACACACACACACACAGAAATTGGCAAGAACTCTAAAGTCACCACAGAAACTATGCTAGCCTCCACTAACAGATGGAGATATTACATGATTATAATGGTTCCTATGATTTTAAAGACTTCTATATAATACCTGTTTTTTATAATCATCCCAATTCAGTTCTCTGCCCATCAGTTCGACAATCCTAGGCAGGGCTTCCTCTGCTGCCTGGACGTTCAGAAAGGCCAGGCGAGTGCGGCGTGAAATCATATCCACTGCGGTGCAGGCATACTCCTTAATCCCGTATTTCACCTGAGTTTGAATTGAAGTAAAATTATTACTTTAAGAGGGAATAAAGTTTTACTGCAAAAAAATCGTGCCGAGGAAGTGACATTTTTCTTTATAAACTGTGGTCTGTAGCAGGCATGAGACAAATAGTGCCATCATCCCAGTTCCCCATTTGCCTGCCAAAGGAGGTTTGGGAACTGGTACAAATTGGACAAGGGCTGATGCCTTCCTTCTGACTGGAACCTGGCACACTCATGCAAATTGCCTCACTTCTTATTTACCATCCACAGTAATCGCATACCTCTTTGTTATACATAATATGGATGTTAATTTACATAGCTAAGAAGGCAAAGAATAAGTATTAAAAAGTTACGGTCTCATCTGTTTAGGCTGTCCAAAGATTTCGTTCTCAGGGTAACCAAATGACAGAAGCTCTGCCTTCAGTCAATAAGCAAATGTTTACTAGATACCAGGTTTTAATGTGAAGTGAATTTTAAGTAAATATAAAGCATGGTCTCTGGTTTCTAAACTGTGAAAGCTTGAAGAGAAATAAAGCTTAAATCTTTGAGAAGTTAAGTGTCACATCAAGATAAGTCACGAGATGGCATGTGTGGTACAAGAGTTGCAAATTCACAAAAGGGCAAACCAACTGTGAGTTAACAAGACTTGGGATAGCTCCATGGAGGAGAAAGTAATCCATTATTTCCTATTATTATTGTTACCATCACCAATATCAAGTTAGAGATAAAACAAAAATTTATAAAGGAAAAAATCTGGGCTAAACAATTTACTTCAGGTTTTAGCTGAGGTATGTGTATTAAAATAGCTATATTTTAATTTTAAAGATTAAAAAAACAAATGAATGGTATCCCATGCAGACAGAAAATTCCCACATGGCCATTCACATACCTCTGCTTCAATGTACGGAAATTCTGACACAAGACGCACTCCAACAATGGGCCACCTTTTTCCCGTCACACTTGCCATTTTGGCCACCTCAAAAGCCTTGTCACCATAGGTGGCGGCAAGATGCTGTGCCACCTAGAAAAACAAAACTGCATTAGGCCGGTACTCTGAATATCAATAACTTCTAGGTACAAAGCAAAAAAAAAAAAAAAAAAAAAAAAAGAGCACAGGCTTACCTTGTCAGCTTTTTACAGCCTGTAACTAATAGTTCTAGGGGAGTATTAGATTTTGATTTTGTGGGAGGAAACCACTTGGGCCCCAAATGCTTAGGCCAGCACTAACTCCGCTACACATGTATCACTGTATCAGTGACTGATGAAGCTTCAGCTTCATTCTGCTCCCAACATCACTTCTCAAGAAAAGCCTTCCTCATGTTCACGGTAGAGAGAATTTGGGATGCCCCATCTGCTAAGCATGAAGCAAACAAACCACAGATTTTAAAACAAATTAAAATGGGCATTGTGTTTTAGGCCACTAAAGCAAATAAGCCCTGTCTCTTTTTCTCCATTAGTTCACTTCCACAGTACACAGACAGAAATGATCCCAGCAAAAGGAAATTCTAAATCAGGGAGGCCACACATCTGCTGATGCTGTTACTGGCAACAGTGAGATTAGGTAAGAAGTAAGATGGTAATCATACGCACCTCACTTTCAAGGCCATAATCTTGGACAAGCCTAATGTAGAGTGTGGGGCTCCAATCTTTGCCCCCTTGGAGAAAAAGCCCAACTGTTCTACTTGGTCCTGCTTTCAAGTTATGGGCCTTAATAGCAGCATCAATGGTATCCTCTGCCATAGACCGATAGGTTGTCCACTTTCCACCTACAAATAAGTTGATAATTCATTAGGTTACTACCCTTATTTTTTTATAATTAACCATTTATCAATTTATGAATAACAAATCTACCTGCTGTTTATGACAAATATGACCAAGCAATGTGTTAGACTTTACTCAGAATCCAAAAAAAAATTAATAATTCTCTGTTGATTAGAATTAAAAGAGATTCCAGAGTGACACCAAAGTCAAGGTCCTACCTACAGCATACCCAAACACAGGGTAATGCCCTATACCTGCTATCGTGATGAGGCCACTCTCACTGATATCCACAACATGATTTCGGGAGATGGACTGAGTGTCTGCAGACTTGGGATCTGTCACAAGGGGACGAATACCGCTCCACGCTGCCAGGACGTCCCCTCTTCTCACTGGGAAGGATCAATGACAAAGGTTAAGAAGATTACTCAGACATCTCAGTAGAACTATCAAATAGTTAATAAGCAGGAAAAAGTACAGCAAAAGCAACACATGAATATGCACTTTAAAAAGGAAAGACCTTAAATATAAGAAATGAGTAGGTAAGCACAAAAAAAACCTCAATTATTTTGTTACAAAGATAATTTCCATTAAAAAAAAAAAAGGCAAAAAAACTTGAAAGTCATTGACACCGGTACCAAAGAGGAAACAACAGAAACAAATGCTAGCAACCCTGAGCTGGGGCAATTTGAAGTAGTTAAAAAGAACAACAAAAAACAGGGAGAAACAAAATAAAAACAAACCAATAGACTCATGACTTACGGTATTTTCTCCTAGAATACATCTTGCTACATCCTCTCAGGGAAAGCAAAGATCCTTAATAGAGTATTTACAGCAGATCTCACCTTGTCAAAGTACTTGGCATAACACATTTCATCTCATTTTAACCTCACACAGCCCCACAGTGCTGGTTGTTATTATTCTCACTACGCAGATGAGAAAAAAGACTGAAAAAGTTTAACCAGATTGCCCAAAGCAAACATCTTCTAAATGACAGAGTAGCACATTCTTATCCATTGAATTGTACTGTTTCTCAACTGCTGACAATTTCCATCCTCCTTTTTTCATCCCATTACCTTTATAACTGCCACAAAAAAACAGGTATACGGTCCCCTCTCAATATAGGTACACAATACTTGTGTTACAGTTTATGGAAACTCTTTGAAAATTTAAGATACTATAAAATTTTTCTTACTATCTCTGCCAAAACAAATTGCCCCTAAATGCCAACAAAATTAGACAAAAGTTAAATAGAGTACTCACTGCTGACCAAAAAATGGTTAAGAAGGGTAGACCAATTGTGGTTCTGGTGCACCACCAGGGACAAGGGTAAGACCTAAGGGCAGAGCTTTCAGAATCAACTTTTCTTTATCCAGATCAGCCTCAGGAACTGAGGAACTGGCTTAGCTTTTTTCCTTTCCACTCTCCAAATCAAGGACAGGACCATGTGCACCAGTCCTGCAGATGCCAACTCCAGGGAGGTAATTGCCTACTTGGTCCTGATGTACTTACTTTGATAAACTAGTTAATCCATGCCTGGATAATACAGAAATGCAATTTTGTTTACACCATGACTTGGGGTCATTCTCCATCTTACTCCTAGCCATTATCTACAGTGATAAAAATAATGAGAAAATGGGAAAACTGGATATCCACATGCAAAAAAAAAAAATAAGTTGGGCTCTTACTTTCCACCACATACAAAAATTAACTCAAAATAGATCCAAAAATCTATACATTAGAGCTAAAAACCATAAAACATTTAGAAGAAAATATAAGGGGAAATCTTCATGACATTGCATTTGGCAATGATTTATTGCCTATGAAACCAAAGGCACAGGCTGCATGAGAAAAAATAGATAAAATGGACTTCATCAAAATTTAAAATGTTTATACATCAAAGGATATTACCAACAGAATGAAAAAGCAAGTCATGTAACGGGAGAAAATATCTGCAAATCATATAACTGAAAGGAGTTAATATCTAGGATATATAAGAACTTCTAAAACTCTAACTAAAAAAACAAACAACTCGAATGAAAAATGGGCAAAGGATTCAAATAAATATTTCCCCAAAGAAGATGTGCAAATGGCCAATTATCACATAAAAATATGCTCAATATCACTAATCATTAGGAAAATAGAAATGAGAATCACAAAGATATACAACTTCATACCCATTAGGATGGCTACTATAAAAAATTAAGTAACAAAAAAACTCAGAAAACAACACATGTTGGCAAGGATGTGGAAAAACTGGGATATCTTCGTTCATTTTTGATAGGAAAGTGAAATGATAACAGTTACTATGGGTAAATGCATGGCAGTTACTCAAAAAATAAAACATAAAATTACTGAATGATCTAGCAATTACATTTCTGGGCTCGAACCAAAAAGAACAGAAAGCAGAGAAAATTTCAATTCACAGCAGCACCATTCATAATAGCCAAAATATGGAAACAACACAAGTGTCTACCAACAGATAAACAGGCAAAATGGGTTATGTACGTACAATGGAATATTATTCAGCCTTAAAAAGTAAGGAAGTTCTGACACACACTATAACATGTATAAGCACTGAAGATATTATGCTAAGTGAAATAAGCCAGTCACAAAAGGACAAATATTGTATGATTCTATTTATGTGATGTACCTAGAGTAGTTAAATTCATAGAGACAGAAAGTAAAAAAGTGGCCACCAGAGGGATGTAGGGAGGTATAGGAAGTTGGTGTTTAATGGGTACAGATTGGGGACCATAAAAAATTCTGGAAATGGATGGTGGTGATGATGGCACACAAATGTGACTATATTTTATGTTATATAATTTTACACTTAAAAATGATTAAAATAGTAAATCTGACAATATTACATAATTTAATAACAATTATAAAATAACAAGACAAAAGGAAAATTTGACATAATCAAGTTTGAGAAGATTATAGAAATATTCTACATATAATACAGAATTATCAGTACCCCCACCAGCCATACCACACCCGTGCCTTACTTCAAATTAAACTTTCATTCAGTAGGTACAGTTTGGTGGGCAGAGTGCAGTCTGGATTTCAGATCCCACCTACTCAGTGGTCATGTGCTTTCATACAGCGAACCTCCTAGATATTTATAGAAAGCAGCCCCTGAAAAGAATTTAGATATATACCTAACAGACTCTGTGTAGTAAAGAGTCCCAAAAACTCCTTGAAATGATTGAAGTAGTCCATCAAAAAAAAAAAAAAAAAAAAAAAAAAAAAAAAAAAAAAAAAAAAAAAAAAAAAAAAAAAAAAAAAAAAAAAAAAAAAAAAAAAAAAAAAAAAAAAAAAAAAAAAAAAAAAAAAAAAAAAGAAAAGAAAAGAAAGAAAGAAAGATAAAAAGAAGGAAAGAAATAGAAAAGCACCTAACCAAATACAGAAAAAAGGCCCTAGAAACAAGTTATATTGGAGTTAAGGTAAATCTGGCATATTTTAATATAGCCTGTTAAGGGCTACACTCTTCACATGACTGTATTCTGAAAGGAGGAGTACCCACATGCTTCTATACAAGGGTGTCTGATCAAACCCACACCCAAACGCTGTATCTGAAACAAAGGAAGAAGAAACATAACCTGGTGAGGAAAGCCTCAGGCTTCCCGGTTTCTTAACAGGAGACCACAAGGGAGTCTCGATGCTGGGATTCCGGTTAGACCAGCCCCTCTTAAATAGGTTTAAACCTAATGGCTCACATGGAATAGGGCTTAATTCTTGCTTCAAAGGATTCTACAAAAATCTTGTAAAATCTCAACACAAATCATGCAATGTTTTAATCTTTATAAAAAGCCTAACTAGGAAATTACCACTATTTTCCATTAGCGCTTAAATCACCCTCTAAGTCAAAAATAAAACTTAGCCAATTACTTAGAACGTCACTGTGGTCAGCACAGAGTCTGAGAGTGTGTCTGTGAAATTCCTTAGGAAGCCACGCTGGCCAGGAATTTGGTCTCAATTCTTAAAGCCCTCTGACTGATTTTAAAATTATTTGATGGAAAATTAGACTTTCTAGAGTAAATCTGAAGCATATGCAAATAATCTTTGTGGCAAGTGCTTTACCTTTTCTGGTATAAAGGAAAAAAAATACATGTATGAATTCGTGTTGTCTCAAAGAAAAAGAACTAAAATGTTTAAGTTTTTCATTTCACAGAGAAACATTAAATAAAAATTAGGTATACTGATACCATTTTTAATGCTTACTCTTTAAATTGAAACTTAAAAAAAGAAAATACTATCTGGAAGAGTTTATAATGTATTAGGAACTTTCATTTATTTTGCTTGATATCTTAACATTCAGCTTTTAGCCTAAGAATTGTGTCAGATAAATTTTGGGATTCAATTTATTTTAAAAGATACATTTAAGGATAATCAAATTTTAAATCATATTTAAAATATGAATCAGTCTTTATGGCCTACAGGATTTTTATATTATTAGACCAGAGGGTGGTTGGATCAGGTTATCTTTCTACCATTTTTCTCTCAACCTTGAGATTTCATGATTTTTATGGATTATTCAAAAAGCTATTTGCTGCTGAAGAATAAAGTGCTTCTATCTCCTCACCATCCAAATTAAGTAATGACCAGTCAGGCCTCAGGCATAATCTACGTCCATGGGACAGAGCGTAGCTAAACACATGAAACACGAATTCTAACCACTTGTGCAAAAGACAGGGACTAACTGAACTAACAGCTTTCTCTCCTTTATTACCCAAAGTAATATTTTCCCACAGTATTCACCCACAATAGAAACCTTGTACACTGTTAAACAAAAACCAATTAAGGTTCTCCGAAACAAAAGAATTCAAATGCAGTAGACAGCACAGAGAATCTTTTCCATTGCCTGGAACGGCCGCAGCCATATTGTTACCATGAAGGAAACCACCCTCGGATGAAGCCAACTTGGAAGGTGTCAGGGTGAAGAGAAACAGGGGCCACACACCTTAGACACTGCTGAGTCACTATATTAATCACCTCTTGAGCCTTTTTACATCCGGAGTTCTTCCTTTATATATAACAAAAAACACAAATTCAATGACTATTAAATTGAATATTTCCTTCTCTAAAGGTATACGTAGATCCTTTCAGATTCCGGAGAGCAACACCGTGCCACAGACTTTTCTGCAGTGGTGAGAATGTTCTATATCCACACTGTCCAATTCACTAGCCACTTACGCATGCAGCTATTAAGCACTTGAAATGCAGTTTATGGAAACTGAATTTCAAATTTTATTTGATTTTAACTAATTTAAACTTAAATAGCCACGTGTGGTTATGATATTGCACAGCACTAGAGTAAAAGCTGCCAAGTAGCAGACCTCGGATCGGTCCTGCTAGATCAACAAGCTGCTTACTGCCACCATGGCCCCCATGCCCACATCTCTATGGAGCATCTTTTCAGTGACATTTGACTGTACTTCCTTTGCTCATTAGTACTTCCTTTTGCAACATACTGTAAAAGCACCCTTCCCCCCAAATACTTTACTGTCATAACAAGTTCCATATTTATCACTTCAAAGTATCCTCCTCTCCTACTAATTTCACAAGTTCAAAGAAATAAATATATATATATTTTTTGCTGAGTTTAGTACTCCTACCCTCAAGTTCCTACCCAGATACCAGTTCTATCATTCATGTTATAGTCAAGAGTAAGTAGTGAACATCACCTATTTTCTCTCTCCATGGTATATAATGTGTGAAGCAAATAACTCAGCTCAAGGCTTTTTTCTTAATGCTTCAGAGTTCAAAGATTCATCTTGATTTTTCTGGTTCTCATACTGCCAAGAAAGCTAAACAAGACTTCATTACTATTTCATCTTCCTCACCATGTTGAAAGTCTTTGGCAATGTCAATTCTAATATTTCTGAAGACTCTTTATACTGTATCAATGAATAGTATGCATGTATAATGATCAATAAATATTAAGTGGGGGTCGTGTATAGTGATCACTAAATATTAAGTGGCATATTAAAACACTTTCTGAACTTTCTATATCAAACAAGTAGTGCTGATATTACCAAATAAAAAGCAAGAATATGGGCCTCTGAGCCAATATGCTAGGCTTTATGAAGATTTCTAATGACTGTATATTTAAACAATTGGATATTACCTTTCAAAATAAATGAACACTTTAAACAAAACAAGATGACAGGAAACAACACTACTATTAAAGCTGAGAAAAACCTCATTAAGCACCACTTTTCAGGGTGGCTCACCCACATGGCATCTAGTTGAGTGTGTAAGTGTCTACTGCCCAGTTGTTAAAATAAACCTGCAAGTACGTTGAGCATATGAAAATCCTTGGCTACATTTTCTAAAAGATAGTGAGAAAATAAAATCACCATCAGGTTTCAGAAATATTTTACTATAATGCTGATAAGTAACTAATTCAGGTTTTAATATATATAATATATAAAGAATAAGATATCATAAAAATAAAGTTGAACAGATATTCTTCACAGCTGGTTGAAAAGATTAAATGCTATGTAATTTTTTCAAATTATAATTAATATTCTTACTCATAAACACTTGGCAAGACAAGTGTTTGTCTTAAAAATTAATACAAAATGAAGCCCATGGGAAGTGACAATTAAGAGCTAAATGTGTGGTTTTGTTTCACATCAGTTATTTAGCCATACATTTGGGGGTGTTCTTTCTCATGTGTGCCACTTTCAAAAAATCAATAAAAAGCATGTGAAAATATCTAAATGAGCACAGGGGAAATAGTGTCAGAAATCAATACTTCTCTACCAGCATGTTTAACCTGCTGAAATGAAGTGTTAATCACAGAAATAAGATACCATATTACATTTATAAACTAATGAAACTAGAAAAAGCAAAACATGTGACACTATAATTAAACAGCTGGAAGGCATCCAAGCCTGTGTAAGTTGATAACCCTGGTACAATCTCTGGCAGTGAAAAGGCAGGTCTGCAGTGAGTTGATATGGCCAGCTTAGTTGTTAATTGAATAGCAGGCAATCTATAAACACGACTAATTGCATATGTGAAAACCCATGCACAACTAGAGAAGCTGCCTAGAGAAGCACTCCAGAAAAACTACATGGATAAAACACTCGGCAAATCTTCTGTCTCTCTCAATCCCTTTAAGTCATAGCTTAGTTTCACCACTGCATCCTTCTGATTAACCTCTACACAGCAGACTTAATGATACATTTTTCAAAGGATCATTTTTCTTCCTAACCCCCATATGCACCACACAACTATCAATTACCCATTCATTTCAGAAAAGAACAAACAAGTAATCTAGAAAATTCAGCCTGTGAATGGAAAGCTTTCTGAATCGTAAAAGAAGACATGGTCTTATTCCCAACAGGCAAAATGCTTTTCAGAATTCTTCCAACGCATTTTGCAGAAGTGTGGCAGCTGCTGTGAACAGCATGGAGTGTTAAGATTTGACACTTTTTTTTTCTTAAGGATATAGCCATTTGGGAAGGCTCAGAAACTGTTGTCAGAATTTTACTATTCATCCATTTGATAAATCCTTTTAAAATGATATTTCAACCATGGTGAATGCAAACATTTTAAAACTATTGCTCTAGAATCTAAATCAATTTTTTTAATTTTTGAATTCGTAGATAAGACTGCTTGGCCCAAGAGTTTAGTTAGGAAGCATAAAATCTTGTCTAGTTTAATATATAAGTTCAAATAAGGCCAATTGAGATCAAAGGTCACTACCATTCTGAAGGTGTCAAGGAGCTTTCATAAATGAACTGAGAGACTTAATTCACTCCCTAGTAAATATAATATCACGTCATGAAACCCAAAACTACCAATTGGAGTACTGCACAGCATTCAGAAGCACAAATATTGAGGCTAAATTGACTTGCACTCACATCATGGCTCCAACACAAAAGGGTAAGACACTTAAGACTGCTGGGACTCAGTTTCTTCATCTGTAAAGTGGGAATTAAAATATACTTCATAAGGTTGCTCTGAAGAATCAAAAAGATAATACAGGCAATATGATAAGCAGTGTCTAGCTTAAAAAAAACACAATAATGTTAGACTCTTAAAAAATAAACATGTGGCCCTGGCTAGTGTGGCTCAGTGAATTACATGCCAGCCTGCAAACCAAAACGCTGCTGGTTCAGTTCCCAGTCAGGGCACATGCCTGAGTTGCAGGCACATCAATGTTTCTCTCCCTCTATTTCTCCCTCCCTTCCCTTCTCTTTAAAAATAAATTAATTAAATCTTTTTTTTAAAAAGCATGTGTTACCCATTCTATACAAGTGGAAAGATTAAAATATATGTATTAATAGCATGTACTCAAATAACTCAATGATGCCTGAAGCTGAATTTTCTCTCAAATTCTCTCTAGTTTCACCAAAACCCTTGGGGGGGGAATACAAATTTGAATGTCTTCATTTTAAGACATCCTTCAGCTGACACTCTATGAAGACTGAGGGTAATTTCTCAAACAGGAGGCTTTTAGTTCATTAGAAATAAGAATCAAAAGCAACTATAAAGAATCATTCACTGCTAAGTGTTTAAAAGGTTAAGTTTATAAGTAAGCAAGTGTGACAGATGGGTGCACAGGACTATAAATGAAGTATATGAAAGAGCTGCAATCTCTGCTTTTATCCCAGGTATTTGCTATCTGAAGAACTCTTAAACTTAAGACCCCAGATCACCAGGAGAAAGGCCTGATTTACAATGTTTAGATATCAAATTCAACCACTTTTATCAAAACCCAGAATTGACAAAACTGTTAGTTTCACCTATTCCCTGACTACCAAAAGGTGTGCTAACTGAAACAAGCTTTATAGATCAACCAGGTCCCCCCAGGTATTACAAAAGTCTTCCATCTATTTATAGACAGAACAAGAGAATGGTACAAGATCCAGTCCCTGTTACAGCCCAAAGCTTATTTCACTGGTGGAAATCCCCACCTCCATTATGGGCATGGAGGCCTTTTGGAACCAAATCTGTTTCCTGCACATCCAGCCTCTTAGCATGTATAAGCAGTTAGATTTCTCATCGTTACTGCATTTGAACTTTAAGAATTTGGAAACTGTCAACAAGAGCTCTCTGCTCTCGAATTAATTTTCCTTCTTGTTTCAACAAACTTCCTGCTCATTGAGCTAAGGTATAAACCCATAAATATTAGCCATATAGATTTCAATTACATATATTTAATATATTTAAACCAATATTGTAGATATACAAAGAGACACTATTCAAAATGAAATCCATTACTTGAAATTAGAAGAAACTGAAACCGTAAAATATAGCTCCATCAATTAAACTAGGAGAGTGACCTGAACCATTTTTTGAAGTTGTCTACTTGTAAATATGTGATCACACAATAAAAAAACATCTTCTAGGGAAAAATCCATATATGCTAGTGAGTCACATCAAGACAAAAGTTGTTTTCACGTATCCTCCACTGAGGCCAACATTGTAGATTTCTGGTATAAATAAAGACTATGTTCCAAAATCTTAAAATGTTCTACCTTCATATAGAAAGATTTCCAAACTGCTAACGGCATCAAAAACCCTGATAGCACCTAATACTAATTCATTTTAATTCAAAATAATCATGAATGGCATACCAAACAGAGAGCAAACTTTATAGCTGAATAAAGAATCCTTACCCTCACGGAGCTCCAAGTGAAAATATAGCTCAGACTACTACCTATAATATAAAGTGATATATACTAGACCAATCTTCTGTGGGAGCACAAAGGTAAAAAGCCAAGATGAAAAGTTAGGTCAAAGGGCATGCCAGAGCAAGGCTTCAATCTAAACAAGGAGCAGGTTTAAAAGTGTATGGCCTGATTTGGATATAATAAGTAATACAATATGATTAGACCACCAGTGGCAAACACAAGGCCCGCGGGCTGAAACCAGCCCTCCATCTTGTTTTATCCGGCCTGGTACCTTGTTAAGACGCCGAGTTCTCACTTAACTGTTAGGGGTAGTTACATTTACACAGTCTTAAAATTACATTTGGCCCTTTGAAGGCAACCGCGAGGCTGGTGTGGACCCCTATGAAAATGAGTTCAATGTCCCCGGATTAGACCATAGAATGCACAGAGGAAGTTGAATATAAATGTGCAAAACAGATTGTGAAAAGGCTTAGATCCCATGTGAGATAGTTTAGAACTTTCCCAAAATTCAGTGCAGAGACATATAAGGGATATTTTAGTGCAGGGAAGTAATGACTAAAACTGTGTTTTAGAAAAACAGTTCTGATGGAGAAATCAGACTGGGTGGGGACAGAGACCAGTCATATGGAAGCCAGTTAGGGGGCAAGGTAACTGTTCAAGTGAGAAATGACAAGTACGAACCAGGGTAATAAAGTGAAGGGGGATTTAAGCAGTGGGCACTGACAGAAACTGAACTAGATGTGAGAAGAGAAGGATCACCAAAGACAGGCATAAAGAGATTCCTAGCTTAGTTGGCTAGATGGATGATGAGGCTATTAACTGAGACAGGAAATATAGAAGGATGTTTGGGAACTTGTGAAATGAGCCTGGATTTTTATAAAATCACTATATATGTTCATTGAAGAAAATGTTACGACATCCAAATTAAAAGAAAGTACCGTATGTTTAGGTTAGCATTGGAAAGAAGCAAACTTTGGCTTTTTTTAATTCAAGCAAGCATAGTTACACTTCTTACCTAAATCCACTGTCAACACTTTACTTGCCATATAGTAACAGCTCACTAAGCTTCTTAGAATATACTTCCATACTCTCATTTTTCTAATCATTTCCTATGAATATCCTATATCTGTAAATCAGATCTTCCCAAGCTCTAGAAATTAAATAGAGATACAAACATTTCATACTGTTCTCAAAGAGCATGCATGCTTAAAGCTCACGTATAGCATTCTAATCTTGCCATTAAAAATTATCAGAGCCCTGGCTGGTGTGGCTCAGTTGTTGGGAGTATCATCCCATAAACCGAAAGGTCACAGGTTTGATTCTCCATCAGGGCACAGGCCTAGGTTGCAGGTTCAGCCACCAGCGGGGGTGTGTATGAGAGGCAACCATACGATGTTTCTCTCTCACGTCAATGTTTCTCTTCTTCTGTCTCTCCCTCTCTTCCCCTCTCTCTGAAATCAATAAGCGTGTCCTAGATAAGGATTATACATAAATAAAATCAGAAAAAGACTGTATAAATAGTAGGAAAAAAAAAAAGACAATTTCTTCCCATTGCATTATAATTTGGTCCTCACAAATCTTCTGAAAGAAGTGGTGAGCACTAAGAATTAGAGCAGGCCAGGTGTGAAGATGGGGCACACGGAGACACGGCAGGTACCTAGAGAGAGCTAGCATGGTATGGGAGATTTCTAAAAGAGAGAAGACAAACTTAAAGGAACATGCACATTACCTTCAACATCACAACTCAGGTAGTTACGCACTTCATTCAAAATAAAGTTGATATCTTCTTCCGAAGGAATAGGATGGTGTGTGATATCGGTTGGCGTGTCGGTCGTGCCAGCTATGGTCATCTTTTGCCAGGGTAAGAAGAAAATAACTCGCCCATCACTGGTAGCTGGATCAAGAAGTCCCATGTTCTCTGGACTGAGGTAAAAAGAATATTTTTTATTTTTGAAATTAGCAAAAATTTAAACTTGATCTACAATCTATTTCATTCACCAATGCTCATATAAACAAATACAAACAACATGAGCCATTACTTTTACTGCCACTAACCTACTCTAGAAATTACTTTAAAAAAAAAAACTTTTTGTAACAAAAAGGAATGCAGCAATTGTGACAGTAATAGTAATATTCCACAGCAGAATCAGCTCTCCCCATCTCAAAAATGCAAGGTTAATTATGAAAGTGGACTTCAACTTACAATTGTTTGGGTTCTTAATATTCCTTGGATCATTCACATCACATAATGTCAGTGAGATAAATGTCTATAATTTCTTTTATGATGGTCTATTAAGGAGAGCTCTTCAACCTTTTTTCAAGTCTATGAAAAGTATTTTCCTGGGACATTTGACATTTGGCATATCTTTTAACAGAAGGTCTCAGAAGCACAAGAGAAAAGTGAAGGGTCTAACTTTCTAGAAACTAAAATGTGATAAAAAAAAGTCCTTTGCTTTGTGCCTAGGTGAACTTGTACCACTTCACCAGATATAAGATTTCTTACTTTATTTCAATTTTACAGAAATTTCAACAAGGACATCCATAAGAAAAGGGCTCAGTTTTCTACTACCTAAATAACAATGTACTAGGATAAGGTCAAAAAGTACAGGAATATCTTAGCAATGAAAACCCTTAAGCAGGCAGAAGATACTACTGTATTATGCTATTAAACCAAGTTTCAAGGATGCCTGCTCTGAAAGGTTATATAAAATCTTCCAAAATACTAATCAAGAATCTACACTAACTCATACTTAATATTCTAAAACCAAATTACACACTTGAAAGGATAAGCAACTGAAAAGAAAAAAGTAACAAAACCTGTCTAATTGTTATTAAATCACTAGGAACTGTTGTTTTAATATATTCATTAACCATTCAAAGAAATTTGGAGAAATCTACTATAAGGTATTTCAGTTTCTTCTGCAATATGAAACACAATTCCATTTGGTTTAAATAAATTTCAAGTAATCTCTTATACCCACATGTATAAGGATTACAGACTAACAACTGTTTAAGAGCAAATCAAAAATAACTGTTTTATGAAAAGGAAATCTAGAGACAACATAGCTAATGCATTTTCTTTATATAAGCCACAAGAAATACTAGTCTTTCTTTGTAAAACCCATCAGCCTGATGAAATGCCTAGCATGTCTACACAGCCTTTGGAGAAAGAAATCACTGTCCGGAGTTTACTTGAAAGACACGGGAGTAAATAAGCCACAGTTCTACTTAGCACATGCAAAAAGCACCCTAGAAATATGTCAATTATTTAAATGTTTAGCTAAGATTTCATCTTCACTCAGGGTTACTTAAAGAAAATAATTTTATTTTCATTTTCGTATATTGAAAACTATATTTTCAGTCTCTGTATGATTGTATTGTTTTCTTTGCATTTGTCATAAAACTCTCAAAAATCTTAAAAGAAACTAGCAATTATGTGTTTTGTAAGTACCTAATTTGAACCTGGGTTAGTATGTCCTTAGATTAAATCAGTCACTTTGGGATTGGAAATTAACTCATTCAGAGTTTAAGCTTTCAATTTAGTAAACAGCACTATATTGAAAAAAGGAATAAATCCATATTCAAAACAAATTATATGTCAGTATATCTTCTATGTGATCCTTTAATGGACCAGATATCATATAATATGCCTAAATAACTCAACAAACCTCATCAACCTCAGCATAAAATTATAATATTCAGCAACCTAGACATGAAATGCTGTTAGAAAAGCAAAAGTACTAAATCTCTTAAAATGTTTCAGTGCAATAAAAGCAGTTTAAAGGGTGAAGGTGATGGTTACCAACACACGTAACTGGAACCTGTAGAGAATCAACTGCTTAAGTGAAGACATATGTGTCAAACATAAACTTAACAAGCACAGAGGGAAGACAAAGCTATTAATGTCTGGTATAAAAATTTAAGAATCCATTTGGAAATACCTTTCATCAGTTCTAAATTACCTAATTCATACTCTCCCTTAGGGAAAAGTTTGTTTTCTTATAATGAATTAATTCTGCAAGGTTCCACTACAGTTTGAAAATGGATATCAACTATGAGTAGATAGTGTAGAAGACAACGGAGTGAAGCATAGGTCTTTTTCAACATGTACCATTTACTTGACATCAAGAGCAAAAAAGCTTACTGCTCATTTCCGTGTGTGTGTGTGTGTGTGTGTGTGTGTGTGTGTGTGTGTGTGTGAGGGATAGGGGTGCAGGATTAAAAGTAATGAACAATTTTCTCATGCAGACCACTGCCTTCCTAAAGTACTTTTATTTAAACTGAAATCAATTTATTGTTAACTACTTAGCAATCAGTGGTAGAGCTAACAGTATGCACATACATTATTGAAAAAAAATGACCTCTTGTCAGTGGTAAAAAGCATCTTTAGGCTGGAGGGAGATGATTTTCATGCATTTCAGTTATTTGGTGTATTGTTGCTGCTTTTGTAAGAGCATAGCCACAGCTCATGAAAATACCAGATTTGTTCAGTAAACTAAAGAGTATCTTTAAAAATAAATTATTTCTGTGTGTTGGGTTTTCTGAAATTAAAATTATAATTTTGTTACCACTGCACAAGAGAATTCCACATGCGGAATGTTAGGGTCATAACAAGCTCAATAAATGCCATAAAGATACTCTGAAAACAGTTCAACAAGATATACTCACGCATGGTCCTTACCCTACGCTTAGCAACCTACAAGCAAAAAGTCACTAGCTACTGAACTGATTGCATTTCCAAACTGCACAGGTTTTAGTTGAAATATTAGTTCTGAAGTTATCAGGCAGTTTATAGGGCAGCCCCAGATGGTCTTGCTCATCCCAAAGGACCTAGTTAAAGCCTTGAGTTAGATTTGCTGAGTGTGACTGACTGATGAACCCAGAGAGGTATTTCAGTCTGAGATCTCTTCACTCCACCCAAGAAAATGACTTGTTACAGAGAGCAAAATTTTCCTCTGGAATGCCAGAACTACAGCTGCTCAAGGTCAGTGCCGAAGAGGTAATAAACCCTTACTTAATCCAAGTTGCAGTCTCAAACCAAGAGGCTCCTCTGCAGCAGCCAGAACAGGAACTGGGTTGCCAACCTCTCCTCCAGGGTTTCCAGCAGGCTGTGTGGTACTTCTACAGTCCAAAGTGCTAACTAAGCATGGGACCTCCATTTCTCCCCAAATAGAATGAGATCACTTACATAGGTACCTTAGACTGTGACTAATGCTTTCCTGAATTGCAGTTAGGTGGTCTAAAGCTAAAGCAAAATTTTTAGGATAAAAAAGGCATAACTGGTATGGCTTAGTGGGTTGGACATCATTCTGCAATCTGAAAAGTTGCAGGTTCAGTTCCCAGTCAGGACACATGCCTGGGTTGAGGGCCGGGTCCTTGGTTGGGGCCGTGTGAGAGGCAACCAACTGATGCTTCTCTCCCTCTCTTTCTCCTTCCCTTTCCCTCTCTCTAAAAACAAATAAGTAAAATCTTTTTTTTAAAAAACCTATAAAAAAAGGCATTCTGTTTTGAAAATATTACATGCAGGTGGTATATATTTTTACTTCTTTAAAAATACCTATCTACTCTGTTATCAGCACATTATAAAGCATAGTAGAGACAATATGTGTAGCATGATCTCTTTCATATAAAAAATTTAAGTGGATATACATTTGCGTAAGTGTAAACATAAATTTCCTAAAAGGAATCAGAAGGAAATGTGACTGATTACCAGAGAAGAACTGAAGTGGAGAAATGAAATAGAGGCATGAGGAAGAAGAGGAAGGCTTTCCCTTTTCATTTTGTATCTATTTTTCTCTAGTGATTATTTCTATCACTTTTGCCTATTATAGGAGTTGCCTGGGCAGTAAAACAAAGAATCGTATTTTGTTTCCCTGTTTTGACTTCTCTATACTTAAAAATTCCCTCATAGGTATTATACTAAAATTTCAATTTTAAGAAAAGTAATACTTTCAATTTGGACAAGTTAACAACAAAAAAATGTTAGTAGAATTCATTCAAAAATATTTACTGGTCACTATTATGTTCCACACATTGTACCAGGAGCTGGGGGTATAGTGGTCAACAAAACAGATAAAAAGTAATCAATCAAAGGACGTACACTGTCAAAATGTATACAAATTAGGTACTATTATGAGATAAAGAATCAGAAGCTAAAAGTGACAGCTTGCCAAAGTCACAGAATCAGTACGAAGTAAAGTGATGAACAAACCCAGGAAGTTCTCCAGCAAGATATAACCTTAACACTCACTCTCCATACAGTCTCCTGCCTGTGCATCCTCAAAGAGCAGAATAGCTTCCCCTTTAAATAATGGGCAAACTAAGGTTCCCTGAATAAACTGGCTTTTCCCAAACAATGTCATTTTTAAGTGGCAGAAGTAACATAAGGGAAAATAAGTATCCTCAGAAATCATGGGACAGTAGTAAAAAAACAAAATATACAAGAAAATCTGTTGAATCTGTTAAGATCTAAACAAATATGAGGATCATGATGATGTGTGTTCTTGTAGTTTAAGTATTACATCTGTACTCTAAGATATGTTACATGCGCCCCCCCCAAAAAAAAAACTTATAAACTAGCTGGCCTTGCATATTTTTAATTCAATACCAAATAAATATATATAATTGTGTCTGGAATTACTGTTGAAAACTTCCCTATATACAAGAAACATTTACAACATTTACATATATTTACTTCTCTCCCTTTCACTTGAACTAAACTTGTGGTTAGCAGTTTTTAAAACTCTATTAAGTACTACTGCATAAATTTTTATTATTAAGACTGGAAGCATCTTGGTTTCTCCAGTCCTCAGTTAAAATATTAACAACTATCAACCAATTACTTGTAGACATTTAGAAAATGAGAACAAAACCTTGCAAGTAGGTGGATAAGAAATTCTCTTTAATGTTTTCCTTGGTAGAAGTGTAATATTTTTCCAAGTAAAAGTGTATTTAATACACATTAGGAATATTTTTGGACTCTATTAAGGAAAATTCAGTTACTGGTAAACTGATAATTAATAAGGCGGTATCATCTATTACACTGCAGGATGGCATTCTAGGAGAATACATACATTAAACAAAATAGATCTGTATAACCATTTTATCAAATATTAAAAGATTCATATGTTCTTTTGGGGAAATTATAAAAATAAGAAAGAAATACCTCTCATTCTAAACATACAACCTAAAAATTATCACCTTTAACCCAAAATTGCATTACCTAGAGATAATCATTATTTAAATATAACATATTTCCTTCTAATTTTTCTTTGTATACTTATATAATATTTAGATCATATTGCACATATAACCATATGTCATCCTTTCTAAATTAACATTGTTTAGATTGTTTGCATCATCAGTGTTATCTTAGGACACTGAAATTATTTACAACTGTAATTTTAATGACCATGTAGCATCATTACCTTGTTCAGAATACTGTATTATGTATTATCTATTCTCCTAAAGTTAGAAACTAAAGTGTTTTCTAATTATTTCTCAGCTACAAATAATGTTGTAAGGAATAGCTGGAACGTAAGTCATTATTTCATACAGAACTACTGGTGTGCCTACTAGACTTACCACGTATGAAAATAAAAATGGTATACATGTTCAATACTCCTAGCGTGGTCATGTGAATTTTTTCTGCAGATGTCTTAAAATGTACATGAGGGTTAATCATTGTTAATTTCATATGGCTCAAAGCCATACGAATGTTTCTTTTGTAATTTGTTAAAAATGTTAAACATACACAAAAATGAAGAGAATATTTCAGTGTCCCTCACCCAATTTAAACTGTTATAAACTGATATTCTTATTTCATCTCTATCCCTACCCATTTCTCTATTTCTGATTGTCTTTGTTACTATAGTAAATTACAAATTATATCTGATTTTTACTTGCTATAATATTTTTCAAAATATATTTCAGAAGTTATTAACCTAAAAATACCAGAGTGGTCCTTATTTTCAAATTCTTCATAAGCAAATTTGGGAGTTTCATAAAATTAACTTTTTAATTTTTTTTAATCCTTACCCAAAGATATGTCTTTATTGATTTTAGACAGGGAGGGAGGAGAAAGAAACATTGATTAGGTTGTCTCTCACACATGCCCAGACCAGGGACTGAACCTGCAACCTTCTGGTGTACAGGACAATGGTCTAACCAATCGAGCCATCAGGCCAGGGAAACTTTTTAATTTTTTTATTAACATGTGTCATTAATGGAATTTTTGCAAAATTAATTTTCAATCTTTTAATGAAAATTAAAATTGAAAACACTAAGACTTATTCTCTCCAGATGAGTACACTAAAGAAAGTATAAAAATGGGTCCCAAATCATTAACTCCTAGGAAGGAGCAGTGCCACAAAAACCAAGAAACTGTATTTTGTGTTTTAGATGAGTTCCTTTACTTATTTCTCCTCATTTTTTAGTTTGTTTTTAATTATAATTGGCATATAATACATATTAGTTTCCAGTATACAACACAGTGATTAGACATCTTTCTCCTCATCTCATTTTAAGAAACGTGTGCTAAAAGAATAAATATAGACAATTTCTGTGGCCCTCATTCTCTGGCGACAGTCACCTAACTGGCAGTTACCTGTAATACCCAGGCATCACAATGTGGACACCAGCACTCGGCTGGCAGATAGCTGCGGCGTTCTTATCATCCATTTTGCGCACAGTGTCTGTGAAAGGTCCTGTGGCATTGATAACACATTTGGCTCTCACATCAAATTCCTGCCCTGCGAAAGAAAGCAGCATCAATCACACACCCCATTTGTTTCTCTGCTCACTGATGCTTTGGATTATTAATTCATCTATTAACTTAATCTATGGCGAAGTATATTGTACACAACACTAAGTGACACGAACAGGAAGAGTTATTGAAAAGCCACACAAAAGGCTTACACCTGAGTAAATTTTCCAAAACCAAGTCCGAACTGAGGGGGAAGAAAAGCATACCACTTTTTCATTTCAGCACTCAGTTATTTTGCAAAATGTCCAGCATCAAAGTGAAGAAAGCCAAATATGAAGAAAGTGGGATGAGAAAATAAGCTGCTTTCTCTTTAAAACTTGAATGTGTAAACAGTGTTGCCATGTGACAATATATTTCACATTACTAGTTTGGTCCATGGAAAAGATGTAATTTGGAAACTGTGCCTATGTGACTACAGATTCAAGACAACAATGAAAATCTAACCCAAGTTAAGTGATTGACCTTCATGATGTATAAATGCACTGTTTATGTCACTTAAATGATACTTTGAAACTTGGCCCATTTATTTCATTTTATTAATAACATGTTTCTGTAAAGAAAATGAAATGCATTCATAGCTGTGGGAATTCCGTGGTCATTTTTTATTATTGCATTTATCATCATCATCATCATCATCATCATCATCATCATCATTTAACACAAAAGGGAAAATTGCCAAGTTCCACAAGGGAAAATTTTCATGTTAAACTAGTCATTGTTGACAACAAGGAATATAATTAAGATGACTCTGAAATCTGGCTTCCATAAAAAAGAAGTGACAGAAAAATTATAATTCAATCATTATATAGGCAAAGCAAGATGCTAAGAAATACCTTCCTGCCAGAGCCTTTGCGTACCTGTAAGTACGTCCTTGCATCGCACACCGCTCACTCGCTCTTTCCCTGTCTGGGGGTCTGTCTTCTTCAGCAAGCTCAGGACCTCCATGTAATTGGCTGTGGCAGCCCCGTACCTGGCAGCAGTGAGAGCAATGGCAAGGTTCATCCGTGCATCGTTGTGTTGTCCTGCAGCAGGGGAAAGGAGCAGAGGAGGGACAGGAGTCACCTCAAGCCACAGGCTGGTGGTACAGCAGTGTGTCACAACAGATATGTCACATCTGTCCCTGTCACCCAGAATATACGTGATGGATGGTCAGCTCTAGAGGGCATGATTCAGAAATACATGGTCATTCTCAGTCAGGCATTCACCTGCTCCTTCAGCAAGTGCACTTCTGTATCTCAGAAAGGGCAGAAAATATCCCTTTGCGACAGAGCTCATATCAATTATCTGAAAGTTAAGCAGTAAGTAATTATTCTCTGTTTGGGAACATATGTATATGTCAGACTTTTCCTAATACAGACAACCCGTATGCCTGAAAGTGAAGCAATTCAAAACTTCAGAATATCTGACACCCCAACTGGTGTTGATTAACAATTTTTATGAATCTGTGCTCTATCTAATATTCAAAATCAAGAGCTTAATCTTCCACGGAGAATTTCTTAGTATTCTATAAAAGGATTTTTCTTGGTTTGAATTTTGATTAGAGCTCTTTAACATGTAACATTTTTTTAATCACACATAAAAGGTAAGAAATTAAGCAGGGCAAAATTTAATTACAGAACAATTCCTACCTGTATTGTTAAAGATTTATTGCTGAAAAAATCCTAGTTAAAGAAAACTAAGGGGGAGGAGAAGGGGGGAAAGATGATTAATCACTTTAAGATAGTGGCATCACTAGAGACTTTTTCTATTTATTATTGCCAGTGGAGTTAACGCTGACCAGGAAGAATTACTCTACATTGCAGGGGCCAGGTTCTCTGTGCCCTGAATAATTAATTACCCAGGGCTAGATGTATTGAAGCAGGGTTCAAATTCCCACACATTGGGATCAGTTCTATCAAGATAATACTGATAAAGGGATGAATTTGTAATGAATATTGTTGTTGATTTATGTTGCCAGCATACCAAACATTTAGTATAAATGGTTTATGTAAAGTTTCTTCCTTGTGATTCAGTCTGTGCAGGGCCAAAAGCACAACACAGGTAATCTGTTCCAGCTAAAAGGGCAAAGTTATAAAGAGAGAATCAATGACTGAACATGCTGCCGCCCCTCCCCACAAACATCTTATTCTAAAACTGCTGGACTAATACAATCAGCCAAGAACCTTTCCCTCAAAATCAAATCCTCTATCAAGTGAGGAACATATATTACACTTCAACATGCAGAATGAAAAGTTATTTTATCCAGAAATTAATAGAAGTAGAAGAAAGGAAACAGTAGCAGCAGCAGTACCTGCAGTAGAAGTAGGAAGGTTAGCATTTTTATCAATTTCAACTTAGTGTGATGCTAAAATTGCTACTAAACAGTC
Organism: Anoura caudifer; assembly: GCA_004027475.1. Lineage (NCBI taxonomy): Eukaryota > Metazoa > Chordata > Mammalia > Chiroptera > Phyllostomidae > Anoura > Anoura caudifer. The sequence continues at coordinate 250,897 of PVKU01000013.1, read as the reverse complement.
AGTTGGTATATTTAAAGTTTAAGGAACGAACTTGTATTAATGTAAGACTCCTTACTTAAAATTGGAATATGCTCCGCAAAGTTAAATGCACACAAAGAGTCCAAAGAAACAAAATACAAATAACACTATAGATCACCTCTTTAAAGTTATTACAAATCTAAAGTAAAGAGAGTTCCCATCCCCTCCAATCTTTCTAGTAGATTTATGCGCATAACACTGAAACACCCTATGGGTAATTTAAAAAAAAAATTCAAGACCTGCCTGTATGGTAGGGAAACTCTCATCCACCCAGGTGTGCCCTGATTTACACACAGGGCAAGTCCCAAGAAAGCCATGTGTAAATCAACTATTTTCAACTCTGCATGAAATCACTATTCAAAGGAACCAGGCATAAATCCCAGTTATTAAATGACAGATTCCTTTGTAAAATGGTATATCTATTATACAATCATCTGGTAATAAAACTCTAAGTTTTAAAAATACAAAATCTTTAATACTTTTTAAAATATAAAATTCACTGGGGCAGTACTGGTACAGTTCATCAGACTCTATGGGCTTTATACTTAGAAAAGCCTCCCTCATTACCTTCCAAATCCCAGTACTTTTGAAAGGTAAACAAGATCAACCTCAGTCAAGTGTTCAGTGAAAACAAGTTCATTGGCTCTTTTCCACACCTGCCCTGATATCCAACAGCACCTGCCTTGACTCAAATCAGGTATGTCACTTATTTACAAAGTGCCTTCATTGGCCACAGTTCTACTCCCATTCTATCTAGAATCATGAAATTATTTGCAATTCCCTAAACACCTGTATTATTTCACACTTTCTTGCCTTTGCCCACACTCATTCTTCTGGCTGGAATACCACTGTGGAAGCTCTAGACAATTCCTATTTATCTCTCATGACCGGATTCAAACATCCCCCAATGAAGTCTCCCCTTATCTGTGTCTCTCCAAGGCAAAGTTGTTCATTGCTTCTTCTGAGTCAATATCATACCTTGTTCCTTCCCTTTTTATAGTCATTAAATTTAAGGAGAGCAGGAAATCCCACAAATGTGTAAAATCTGAATTTAAACCCAAAATATCCTTCATATTTAAGTTGCATCAGTGGGACCAAAGGAGAAATGGTTATGTATCATACCCTCAAGACTTATCCCACAAGTTTTCCCTTCTGCAGAGGAAAAGCAAACACAGTTATTACAAGCTCCAAGAAACTGATAAGTAAGTTGACTTTCCTCTGGGCCCAGGAGCTTGCACCTCTACCCAGAAGTTCCCTTCTATGCAGACATTCAGTTTAATTCACTTACCTCCTTGGATTCATGGTAGGCCTCCTCCCCAACCTACATTATATTCACCTTTACCCTGAGATACCCAGATGCTTGCAGTATATGCTTCCTGGGATAAGTGGTATATTTTCACTCTTCTTAACTAAATTCCTCCTAGCCTCCTTTCTTGACATTTTGCAAGGTATCTGTATGCCTCCTGTAATTTTATTTCCGGAGAAAAGGTTTTTGAACACTGCGTGTCATTGGAATGTGATACAATAATCTCAACTCCCCCACCCAATTGATCTGCTTATTAAGTTTGGATTTTCAAATCTGTTTCCTTGGAGCCAGGCAATATGACACTGTTCACTAATCAGTGAATAGCTTTACATTGGCACTTACACAAGGACCCAGATGGGGACTGCGAAAATCTGTTCCCTACTCTTCTCCTTTTGCACTTGAAATCCTGCATCTGTGCACGTTTTGAACTTACAACTCATACGAGAGGAAGCACAGAAGAGGTGGAACTGTAACTGTTTTCCCTTGTTTAGAAAAACAAAATGTTAAATCAGCCCACCGAACAGAATGTAGGTCACTCAGTGGTGGCAGAGGAGGATTTTGCTTCAATCATCAATGGCCTTGCACACAGGATAGTTGAGAAATATTTGGAGAGAAAAATATTTTAGAATGCAATCATATGATAGGCCTCAAATATAAATATTTTGGAGACATAGCAATATTGCTCTCCTCAGAGGGTTTGAAAGTTTGGCAGCTAAGTTAACATGCAAAAAACAGTGGGGGAAAAAGAAATAAGCATTGAATGTGTAAACGGTATGAAGAATGAGTAAATATGAAAAAATCCTAGGTAACAAATTACCTGGCATTTTCCTGGGCCTTCAGATCTAAAATTCTATGATGCTGTGAAATTCTACATACAATCTTCCTTTAATGTAGCACACTTTAAAATGGCCATTTACATTGCACAGACTCATCTATATGGAGCCAGGAATTCATACAGAAAGTATAAAATTATCATAAAAAATAGTTCTTGATTAAAATAACACCTGTTCATAAATTCATTGTCAATTAAAATTGCCACTGTTGAAATGTAGTATTTCCTTCCATCTCCCTGTACCCTGACCCTCCTTCTAGAAGGAGGAACAAAGATGCTTGGAAAAAAAGAAGATAACTTCCCTAAAGATTTAATCCCATTTCTGACAAAATGCACAGGACATGCTTCATAGTCCCAGACTGACAGAGTCACAGTGACCTCTCAGGCAGCTTCTCCTTGGCAGTCAGGCAAAGATAGTTCAAATGATAATAACCTACAAACTCAAGCTGATTTAATATAATTATTACATTTAAAACTTCCCTGTCTAATGGGAAGAGTGCAGTAGAGGCAGAGTAAAAAAAAGTAAGTGTGTGTGTGTGTGTGTGTGTGTGTGTGTAAGGAGATTACTAATTTCTGGCTTAAGTACATATGATGAATACACTTAAAAAGGAAAACTCTAAATAAGAACATACTTTTCATGGTAAATTGTGACAACAATGCATTTCCAAAAGTAAATTATTTATAAAAGTGATTATTTGTGTGGGTAATGGTAGGGATCAGGGAGACACATGAAACAGTTCAGGGAGAAGGCACCTTACAGAATACACTGGTGAATGGCTCTGGCCTCGGAATGACTAGGTCACAAGTTTCGGTGCCTCTCGGGGCTCCAGTGTCCTACAAAAGGAGAGGAGTCGGGTGCTCCACTGAAATTACACAGTGAATGTAATGGCTGATCTTCAATAGCTGGCTGCTACCCTTTTTAAGACTTCAACTTTTTCTGCATTTCTGGTTTCTCTCACTTTGGCCCAGTATGTCTAAAGAGAAAATGGGCATTAATAAAGACCAAAGTACAGGTGCTTTATAAACTGACTCATAAAAATAATCATGTTCTTACATTAGACCTAGAGTTATAATGAAATTGTGATGTGGTTAGCCTTTATGGGTCACACAGTGTACTGCAGAAATGGCCCTAGTTCTTCACCCTTCCTTGTGGCCACGCCCTTTGCTGTGTGTCTTCACAGTGTCCTCTCCCTCTCCGACCGTGGACCCAGCCACGCAAAACCACTTTCATCGACAGAATGTTAGTAGATGTGAGAGAAAAAAAGAAAAAGGAGGCTCTTCAAATGCCATGAAAAGGACATTCCTAGGCTAGCCTGCTGGGACCAGGAGGATGATGAGAGGCATGTGGCAAATTGCTCCAACCATTCATTGCAGCCAAGGCCACCCGACATCAGCTGACAGACGTGAGTGCCAGTTCAGCAGAAAGCAGAAGAATCTGAGCCAACCCCAGACAAGATCAGAAGAACCTGACCACTCCAATGCAGGAGCAATAATCCTAACAGTGTTTATGCTACCGAGGTTCAATGGTTGTGTGGAACTGTGGCAACAGATAACTCATACCAGCCATGGAACCAATTTTCTAATAGTTAGTCCCAACTGAAACACTGGTTCTATCTTCAAAACAATTCTAAGATGGCTATTTAGAACACAATTCATTTTCCTGCAAAAATGCTATGACTAAATGGTGGTGAGGTGATTAGTCTGTGCCACAAAAGCAGTTTAGTGCATAGGGTGATTGAATAAGGGAATTGGTAATGATTCTAAAGCCTCAAAGCCCCCCACTCCCTCCCACTGACCTTGAACCTCCAGGCTAACCCCAGTGTCCATCCTCTAATACAACTCTGTTCTTTCATACCTCTGGCATTTTGCTCATGTTGTCCCTACTCCACGGAACATCTTACCCTGCTTGGCACACTATCAACTTTTCATCTTTCCTTCATGAAATCTTTCTTGACTCCTCTCTTATTCAAGAAACTTCTCTTCTCTGTGCTTCCATGGCACTTTGTAAATATACTTATTACTGCACAAACTATCTTCTAAACATTTACATTTGATACTCATTTACTGAGCAAACAGTACTCAATGCTTTTAATGTACCAGGGGTTGTCTAAGGAACCAGGGTTATAGCAAACACCCAAATAATCACAATTCCAAGCCTAGGGAACCTTGATTCTAATAAGTTCCTAAAAGAACAAGAGAGCATCTTATTCAATGGCTTTCACAGTACCTACCATAGCATTTGTTACCTGGTAGATATTCAAATACTTATTGAACAAATGAATGAATGAGTTAATGGACATAAACAGAGAACATAATCACAGGTCAAATATGGGAAATGTGCTCAAGGCTAAGACAGTGTAGGAACAGTCCCCAACCCCTCAGCCCTACCCCCACTATAGCTGTGCTCTCCAGTGCACCAAGGCACTATTGTCTGTCTACCCAGCTACCCAATAGACAATGGAACAGGATGTCTTCTATCACAAAATCGCTGGTGAAAACACAAACAAAAGGAGAAGGCCAGTGATAAAGTTTGATGTGTGATTAGGACAACAAGTAGCAGATCCCTTCAACACATATTGATTGAGTACATACGGTGAGACAGGCATGATGCTAGGCACTAGGAATCCACTAAGTAGGGAGAATAAGATCACCCTGGTCTCTGCTCTATGGAACCACATTCTAATGGGGGAGATGGATCAAATCAACTACAATAAATTAATAAGGCAATTAAGATTGTGAGGGGAGCTAGGGCACGGCAGGGGAGAGCAATGGGGGAAAACGGGGACAATTGTAATTGAACAACAATTTTTAAAAATTATTTAAAGAGGAATTGCAAATCAAGGGAAAAACAGGTGGCAGAGAGATCAACTCCCTGGGGCAGGGACTGTGTGTTAGGGTGGTCAGGGAAAACAGTCAAGATGAGCAAGTAGAGAAAATGCAAAGAAGATAGATCCTAACAGCAGGACCACCTCCTATAAGCTGCAATCACTGCTATTTGCAGTTATATCCAAAGCTTATATGAAACAGAAACCACAAAAAAAAAGTGACCACGGTATTAGCACAACTCCATTTGAGTAAAAAGTGCTGGGAAAGTCATTTTTCTCATTCATACTTTAAGTATTCACCTATATTTTACATATACTTACCAGGAATTAAGTTTTAAAATCTTCCTGGGTTAATATACATTTTTGCAGAACATGTCTCCTAGTATAGGCTGGTAACACTCAAAACAAAAGCATAACATTCAGAGTTTATGAATCGGAGTAATTTGCTGTCACTTATCTATACCACATCTCTCAGGAAGACACACCTGTTAGCACTAGCCTGTAATCATTATTATTGAATACAAAGGTACAATTAAATACAGACACAGGATGTGACCTGCATCATAATTCTGCCCGGCCTTTCTCTTCACAATATTCTTTTCATTTTCGTGGCCCTTTTGTTCCTTTATGTTTCTTTTGTCTATCCCTAAGTTCTCGAATAAGCTATTTACAATCTAAATAATTAGCAATCAGGTGGATTGGTGATCTTTGGCCCCATGTAAACGCAATATTGTGAAGTGCCTTCACATGACATATTTAAGTACACAAAGTGTCTATTCTCTGACGACTTTCCTTTCTTGAAAGAATTTTAAATGAATCTAATAAAGAGTAGGTTTTCCACTTTTCAGGTACTTAGAAATCTAGCTAGAGTTAAACAAAACTAAAACCACATTTAAACTGCAAACAACAGAACACTCTGGGTATTCATCAACTGTATCTATGCAAAAGCGTTGCATACATCAGTTCACAATGAAGACCCTGCCCCTCCCACGCTTACCCAGGACCATTAATTCTCTCTCTAGAACAAACCCAAAATGGCTTTTTATACTTTTAAGAAGAAGGGCAAAGGAGCAATGTGACAAAAATTAAATTAACTGAAATGAAGCTGAAAAGTCAGCAAGCATGACACAATTGAGACTCTTTTGCAGACCATGTGGCCTGAAGCCACAGGTAATCTTCCTTGGTTGTTTGTAAAATGCTTTAAAGTCACTGATAAGCCATCTTAGAATGTCTAGTTTTGAAGGTAAAGGTCTTGCTTTTCTAAGAACTGCAGTCATGAACACAGGGCATCTTAACCCAAGGTAACTGTCCTGCAAATACTTGAGATTTATTTCTTTTACAAATAGTTATTAAATACCTACTATGTGCCAGGCATTGAGTTAAATATCATTGTAGGGAGCAAAAACTAAAACAGATTGGATTGAGCTGCCCCAGGACTCTGAGATACAAGATCAAGTTTATAGTCTAACACACGAAAGTCACGAGTTCCAAAAATTCTCTCCAGTTCTTAGCACATTTCCTTTCTCTTTCATCTGCAGTTTTCCTAAAATATCATCAAACATAGTGCTCCAGACATATCTTCTTTTTTCTCATGTTACAGGAAGTTTTGCAAGCTTCTTTCATAGCAGAGTATGCTTAAGTTAAAGTCCCATCCCCACCAACTGTGAAATCTCACACTAGTTCATCTAAGGTTCTTTTCACTCATCTCTACAAGGGGAATATAATGGGATTGGCATAGGGTTACCGTGAGGAATAAGTGAGACAGGCAATGTACATTACAGTATACCATATTTTGCCATGTAGAATGTGCCCCCATGTATAATGCACACCCATGTTTTTGGCCTGAACTTTCAGGGAAAAATCTTTCATTTTAATTTTTAATTCAATTATTTATCTATTTATATTTAGATACTTGTTTTTTGTATTATTATATTTTGCATACAGACATCATTATTGCTTTTTAGCATTACACTTTTAACACATCAGCATACATAAAAGAATTAAAAAACGTTTATACAGATACAGAATTAGTACTACCCTTGTATAGTGTGTATCCTTATTTTTCCCTCAAAAATTTGGGTGAAAAAGTGCACATTATGCTTAGCAAAATGCAGTAGTAGTTCTCAACAAATATTAGCTATCATTATTAAAAGAATTTACTAGAAAGTCAACCACCTTATACCTTAATTAAAAGATATGGCTGCCTAAAATATTTTAAAAATAAAAACAAAAAGGCCCTGTATATTCTCTAGTTCTAAATGACTTACGCTCATAAGTGTAGCAAACTTTTCCCAAAATGTGTCACAACAATCTCCAATCTCTGCACTTCAGGAACACTGCGCCTGTTCTTTTTGTTTCTTATTCTCCTCACTTTTTACGACTGACAGGCAAGGCATTCTTTTGCCTGTATTACAAAGAACAGGAAGACAGGAGAGTGGTTTTCCATCCAGAGGAAACAGCATTGACAGGATAACCAATGTTTCAAAAGATTAGAATCACAAAATCCTTCTCAATCTAGAGGACTTCGGTTTCTCTTTCAGTTTTTACACAAGTCAACACGTGCTATAAATTGGAGAAAGTCAAAAGACCTGTGCTCTAATCTTTCAAACCATCACTAACTAGGTGTCTTTTTGTGACACCTAGAAACTGTCTAGGTTTGTGACATCACTAGCTGTCTAGATTTTGTTTGGTTGGTTGGTTTCCAAGCAACTAACCCCCTCCCTGCCCATCATACAAGTCTTGCAGAAAGGCAGAGGTGGCCCCACCTACAGGGAAGACAGAAGGCCTAGTGGAACACAGACCTCTAACGTGGTACCACCAATCAGATGCTCTCAACACAGACTTAGCTCCAGATCGAGTGACCCAGAGTACGTGACGTTGAGAATCCAATCTGAAGATGGAGGCAAGACAGTAGCCATGACAGGAATGTCAGCAGTGGTGGCAGAACAAAATGGGACATGAGATCATCAGCATTAAAGTCTTTGATGGTGCACCAGCTCTGGGACAGGTTTTGCTTGTGCTTTGGTTGCTGCAAATCATTTTTGGTCCCTTTTTTTCAAGCGTTGTCTTCAGCATTCCCAGTATTCCTGCCTGTTGTTCACTGTCCTCTCAAAAAACACTTTCTCTTACATCAGCCAGATTTATTTTTTTTTAATTTTATTTATTTATTTATTTTGCCTGAGACTAAAACCTTGGGTGAGACCCAACCCCTGTGCCTCATTTTCTTCATTGCTCGGGCCACAGAGTGAAACTTCATCTCCTCTCACAATTCTTCCAGCTCTACCAATTTTATAAACTGCAATCACAAAATTTCAAATAAACCAACTTAAAATTTAAGAATCTAATTCTGTAACAATGTAAAAGAATCCTTTTTATAAAAGTAATACACCTTTCACAAAAGGACTGGCAAAAGTAAGTGAATCCTGTCACTTACAAAGAAACACCTTTCAGTCCCCCTCTCCTCATTCATGTGTGAGTACATGCACACAACTTTTTACAAACCTGCTAGAATAGCTCAATCTGCCCCAGGGGTGATTCTGAGTGTGAGCTACATGATAAATACAGGAAACTGTGTGCTAAGGACCAGCTGGGGAATTCTAAGTGGAAGAAGCCTTTTGAGAACCTTTATCTGTTGCAAGGCCTGTCCCATATCTTATCAAATTTCTCTCCCTAATCACAGAAAGATTCCACACCTTATCAAACTGTTATCAAATCAGCCTAACCAGAGTCCGATGTCCTAATTGTCTGAAAATAATGTGTACTATCACATTAACATGAAAATCCAGCCAACTCTCTGCAGCCCAGGGAGAGCACTGGGTCAGGAGACGAAGAACACCTGAGATCCGGACACAGCATGCCACAGACTGAACACTACTTTACCCATCAGAGCCTGTTCTTCAACCGCAAAGTACGGTTTATACTACCTTCTCTGCCAATCTTCGAGAACCACTGAAATAATCCAATTAGAGCATACTCGGAAGCATTTGTAAACTGGGAATCATTCTAAGAATGCAGCTATTATTGTTAATGAAGATTTGTCTATTTAATTGATATTCCCCCTCCTTTTGTTTGAAACAGTCTTTAACTTGTTACCCAAGTAATAAGTATGTGTATTTCTCAGTTATCAGAATAATATTTCTTAGCAATCCAGACTCAGTGTTTATTGAGAAACTTTATTTGGGGCTTAAAAGTCTAAAAGAGGAAGAAAAGTAAGATTTAATTATTCTAAAATACGAAACAAAACCTTCAGGCTCACTTCACAGAAGGGTTTTAAAACTATAACAACATCCAATTGTTTCTGCTCAAATTTGATTGTTTACTAAGCAAAAATCCTGATCTTAATTTGGTTATTCAAATGTGTTTGCCCTACTGGGATTTTTTAGCAGCAATCATAAATCATCTAATTCACATGAATATATTGTTTCTCAGGGAAATTAATAAAGTATTTGCTGGTGACATGACACTGTATGTAGAAAACCTTAAAGATTCCACCAAGAAAACTACCAGAACTAATAAATGAATTCAGTAAAGTAGCAAGATACAGTTACATTTTTATACACCAATAAACAAAGATAAGCAATCCCATTAACAATTGCATCAAAAAAATACCTGGAAATAAATTTAACCAAGGATGTGAAAGACCAGTACTCAGAAAATTATAAGACACTGAATAAAGAAACCAAAGAAGCTACAAATAAGTGAAAGCATATACCGTGTTCTTGGATAGTAAGACTTAACATCATTAAAAGTCCATACTACCCAAAGCAATCTACAGATTCAATGCCATTCCTATCAAGATTCCAATAGCATATTTCACAAAACTATAATGAATATTTCAGAAATTTATATGGATCCACAAACAACCCCAAATAGCCTCAGCAACCTTGAGAAAGAAGAACAAAGTAGGAGGGATCACACTACAGTATCAAACTATACTACAAGGTCCTAGCATCAAAAAGCATGGTCATGTCATAAAAAACAGACACATACATCAATGGAACAGAATAGAGAACCCAGACATAAACCCACACCTTTAAGGTCAATTAATATTTGACAAAGGAGGCAAGAACATACAATGAGGTAAACATAGTTTATTCAATGAATGATGTAGAGAAAACTAGACAGATACATGCAAAAAAATGAAAGAAGACCACCACACACCATGCACAAGAATAAACTCAAAATAAAGACTTAAATGTTAGACTCAAGACCATAAAAATCCTAGAAGAAAACATAGGCAGTAAAATCTCAGACATTTCCTGTAGCAATATTTTTTCTGATGTATTTCCTCCAGCAAGAGAATCAAAAGAAAAAAGAAACAAATGGTACCACATCAAACTATAAAGTTTTTGCACAGCAAAAGAAACCATCAACAAAACGAAATCCCACTGAATGGGAGAACATATTTGCCAATGATACATCTGATAAGGGGTTAATATCCAAAATTTATAAACAACTTATACTATTTAACATCCAAAACACAAACAATCCAATTTGAAAATGGGCAAAATGGAGACAATTGTACTTGAACAACAATTTTTTAAAAATTTAAAAAAAAATTTTAAAAAGGGCAGATATTCTAAATAGACACTTCTCTAGAGAGGACATACAGACGGCCAACAGACATATGAAAAGATGCTCAATGTTACTAATGACCAGAGAAAAGCAAATTAAAACCACAATGAGATAACATCTCACACCTGTCCATCTCATATCTTACTAATGAATGGCTATCCATCAGTAAATCAACAAACAACCGGTGCTGGCAAGGATGTAGAGAAAAGGGAACCCTGGTGCACTGTTGGTGGGAATGCAAACTGGTGCAGCCACAGTAAAAAGCAATATGGAGTGTCCTCAAAATATTTAAAATGGAACTGCCTTATGACCCAGTCATTGCACTTCTGGGAATATACCCTAAGAAACCCAAAACACTAATTCAGAAGAACATGTGCACTGCTATGTGTACAGCTAAGATTTAGAAGCAGCCCCAGTGCCCATCAGTAGATGAGTAGATAAAAAAACTGTGGTACATTTACACAATGGAATACTACTTGGCCATAAGAAGGATGGAAGTCTTTCCTTTTGTGACAGTATTGATGGACCTATAGAACATAATGCTCAGTGAAATAAGCTAGTCAGAGAAAGACAAGTACCATATGATTTCACCTATATGTGGAATCCAATGAACAAAATAAAGTAACAAACAAAAGAGAAGCAGACTCATTGATACAGAGAACAGACTGACAGCTGACACAGGGGAAGAAAGGATTGGGGGACTGGGTGAGAAAGGTGAAGCGATCAAGCCAAAAAAACCACAAAAACCCTCATAGATACAGACAACAACATGGCGATTACCAGAGGGAAAGCAGGGAAAAGGGAGGTAGAAGCGGGTAAAAGTGGTAATAACTAGTGATGGAAGGAGACTTGACTTGGAGTGAGGAACACGCAATACAATATACAGATGATGTATAATAGAATTATATACATTTGAAACCTATATCATTTTATTAACCAATGTCACCCCAAAATTTCAATATAAAGAAATTTAAAACATCTTTTAAAGAAATTAATAAATTAGGGACAGTAACTTAGTTTTATCCACCCAAACCATTCACCACCACCAGTTTATCTCTAACAAGGACAATAGTACCTCGCATGTAGGAAGGTGATAAACTATGTGTTGTCTAAAGTAATCCATTCATATTTCAGTAGTCTGTGAGTTTGGCTAGTACCCGCCAATATCAGCTGATCACCCTGAGAGAAATTAAAAAACAGATATTGTACCTTCACAGCCAAGAGCACCTGCTGAGGCAGAAGACTGAAGTGCAAATCAGCTGAACAGGGCCCTTCCTTTAATGTAACTACCTACCTCCTAATAGCTAGTTAGGAGGTATCTGTCTGGTATCTCTCAGATAAAAAGACACAATTAGAAAGTTTTTACACAATATAGTTATCGATGAAATCATGTCAATATTGCAGCCACATACATCAACTACTATGCCAGATGTTCTACCCCTATTTTTAAAGCCAACAGATTTGTTCTTCTGGAAAGACGAACACAAAGAAAAAAAATAGACAAGTCAGAGTAAGAGAAGAGATCTACTTTGAAAATGTAGCTGATGATGTTACATAATTATCTATACTTTTCAACAGGCTAGAAAAATAAATTAGATAACTGCATTCTATTATCTAACTTCAAAATGTACCTTTCTAAATAAAAGGAGACAATACATTTACACACACACACAACTTTTGTTTCATTATTCTAACCTTCAATGATAATTCAACATATAGCTGGCCAAACTATATCGCATATAAAATAGGAATATGGACAATGTACTGCATGACACTGAAAACTGTCTTTAATTTCTTTGATAATGACAAGGTAGATATGCCGTATGATTGGTCCTTATCAGTTATACATACTTGCAGTGCTCTAGGGGTGGGGATGACACACTTGTTCTGTAAAGTCATACAATCTCTATTGAACTACTCCACCCTGCTGCTGGCAATACCTACATGGGTGAGTGCAGCCATGTCCCAATAAAACTTCACTAGTGGACACTGAAACAAATTTTATATACTTTCATGTCACAAAATTTAACCATTTAAAATATCAAAACCATTCTCATCACACAAAATAACAGGCAAGGAGAGATCTCACCTCTGCACTAGGAGGTGAGAGGGGGAAAAAATGTGACAGGGAGGGGAGACAGGAAGGAAATACATTAAATAAGATTGCCCATGAGTGGATAACTGTTAGAGCTGGAGATGATGCATATGGGCTCAAATCCTCTTCCACTTTTGTATAAATTTGCACCTTTTGACAATAAAAAGTTAGAATTTTATAACTGAATGAGGGAAATTTTTCACAATCTATACACACACATCATATACTTCAAATATTTTATAATTTTATCAGTTATACCACAATAAATTGGAGAAGGAGGTTAAAAATTTTTAAAGAGAAAGGGGAGGAGGCAGAAAGGGAAAGGAGGGGGAAAAAAGATTACTTTTGCTGCCACCACTGGGGGTCCAATGACAAATCTATAGTTAATGTGGTTCAGGTGCAGTTGCCTTTACCCTGACATGTGCTGTCCACCTTTCCACATCAGTATAAGTTGTTCAGATCTTCCCCTCGGCGGGGGGGGATAACTTACTACAGATCTAATGCTCCCTGTGCTTGAGAAAGGCATTTCTGATATTCTAGACAATTTGATTGAAATCCACACTCAATAAATATATAAGAGCTTAAAAATAAAATGACTCAATAGATAGACTATAGACTCATGTCTGATAAACTATAACATAAATTATTAAATAGTATCAGTAAAACAGCTCTTTCACCAAAAAAGGTTTCAATAAAAATGAATGTCAAAAAAAATTTCCCTTTGTCTCCACAGTACTGGAGCACAGTAACATACAGCAGAACTCAGATGCAAAAAAAAAAAAAAAAAGTCAGAACTAACAAACAAAAACTAACCACACTCTCACACTTTTAATCTTCTATAATATAAAAAAAGAATAATAAACTTAGATATTATACAATGCCATACCAAACTGAAAAAATATTTATCAGTTTTACTTTCGACTTTTAAATATCGCACAAGGCTGGAACATATGACTATTAGCAATGTTCCTCTCCTTTTTTTTTGGACAATGAAAAGTAAAAAGAATCAAATACCACACAATGAGTTGAGTTTCTTTCAATTCTCAGTTTTCCTGGAAATGCCACAGTGGTTACTGTCAAATAAAGATCCTATTAGTTTCTGAGAGAGACGAGGCACCCTCACCCAGTTGTGATTACTGACAACCTTCAGCATGCAGGCTCAGCCCTAAGCAACCCGAGTCAATGTTGAGCCAGTCCTGATCTTACGTGTAATATATAAGGAGCTGAGTCCCATCTCTTCATAATTGGAATCTGCCCATAAACTGCTATCTACACAGAACCCGTAGACTCCTTGATGTTTACCAGGCTCAGTCTCTCTTATCACATATACCAAGCATAAGAGTCCATGCCCATGCTTACTTGGCCAGAACTCTGATATTCTGACTCGCTCTTCCCTCAAAGACTAGCCTCTATCCCTCTATTTCAAAAATGTTGCCTAGTGTCCCCCATTAGACTACCTTGCTTCTCCCCAAAAAATCTTCAAAATGTTGTCATGCACTTGACCCTATGGATCACCACTTCAGTGAGAAAACTGCTCTCCTGCTCACACCCACCACCAGATTCCCGCACACTGATGAGGATGAGCTGAGGAATACTAAGACTGCCACCCCAGGTGAGATGGGCAGTTTGGAGTGCTAGCCTTTCCCCTCGGAAGACTGCTGACAGCCAGGCTAGACCTTGGGTCTGCCTGCTCCAGGCTCACTTCTCTCCTTCTACTAAACTGCCTTGGGAGAGCTCTGCCCTTGAAAGTTACTGAAGGTTGTCCACATTTTAAGCACAAGAAAGATTTGAGGAGACACAGCCAATGTTTAGTACTGCCACATACAGAGCTGTCTATAAAAGATGATTCTGTGCATTCCTTACCACCTAAAGACAATAAGAAAAAGAGACAGCCACCTAATCCTTTATCCATGTCACAGTTCCGGATACAAATTCAAAGTCAATTTTACTTTATGAGTTTTTAACTAACCAGGTCACAATTAAAATATTTATATGTAAAAATGTTAAATTCTAATTTAAAAGCTAAGCCTAAGAATGAAAGACTCACATTATAACAGTCTATTCACCTTAAAAAGAAGGCAAAATTATAATATATTACTTCATTAAAATATAACTTTAAATACAGCATATCAGTCTTCAACTCAACACACGTCTCAAACCTCTCAGGAGCACCGCACAAATACACTTTGTAAAACAACCTCACAGCTCTTTGATGGGACCGTATGTTCATTAAAAGGAAGCATTACTACTTACATACATAAGGTACATAATGAATTCGGTATGTGTTTAGAGTTGGCTAATGGCATTGAAGCACATGCCAAAAGCACAGACTATAAATCAAAATGTGATTTGTTGAAGTAAGATCTTAATATGATGTGGGTTGAAAATAAATAATAAACCACTAACATTCTGATATGGGATTAGTGAGGAGAGCTAAGCCCAAACTGAGACCAGGTTGCAACTGACATCCCTTTGTTCTATCTATAGCTTTGGCTATTCCTCTCTCTCTTCCACCTGGATAAGTACAAAATTAGCATGCACCAGGCATTCTTCACTCTCCGAAGGATTTACGTCTCTAATGCCATTTTAAAGACTGATATTCTTTCCAAAATGTTGACATAAACCAGTTGGGCAATTACAGATTTTTTTAAAGCCCACGTTATTGAAGTTTTTAAAAATCTAGATTGTTACTAAAAACAAAATTAAGAAAACACTTGACTTTATTAATTCACTTCCAAATTAAGAAAGATTTAACAGAAGACTAGGAAGAGCAGGCATATAAATTAAAAGGCCAAGTCAACTTATCAAAAAATAAGAAAGTCTAGTTAGTGGACCCTGGAGAAGTCCAGGAAATGTGGGCAAAGAGATGATACTGCTCCTTGTCTTACACCTTCTCTTTCCTATGTCTTCACCCCTTTCTCAGCCTGGGCTCCTTCAAAGCAGCATAAAATCTCATCCCAAACACTTCCTATTAATCATCCAAATATGTTCCCTAGATTCTGAGTGTCTGCATTAAATACTGTTTCATTCACTGGGTGCCCACTGCCTGCAGAATTCAAAATAAACTCCTTAGTGTGACATACTTGATCCCCCCAATCCAGGCCCTGTTTGCTAGTCCACACCGATCTACCCACCCTCTACTCAAGCTCCATAAAACTGCTTTCTGCGTTCCATGTGCCTTCCTGCCTCTGGCCACAGTGTTCCCTTCCATGTCCTCTCCAATGAATTCACCTGGCTGTACTACTCATTCTGAAAATTCAGCGAAGTATTACATACTTAAGGAAGCTTTTCTATATCCCCCCCAACACCCACCTTAGGGATATGCCTCTCACAGAACTTCTCACACAGTACTGAATACCACTGGTGTGCTCCTCTGTATCCTCCAAGAGTCAAACAGCTTTTGAGGAAAGGAAACATTGTATTATTCTGTGTATCTCCAAGCCCGATCACATTACTGAAATACATGGTGCTAAGAGATGGTTGCTGAATAGATAAGTAAATAAATAAGACTGCTAGTTACATTTTTTTAAAACTAAGTATATTACCATATCTAGAAAGCTAATAATCACCTTATTTCATCTTGCTATGCAAAGTTTTGCTTCCATTATAGTCACTCCAAAGCTCCCAAGACTAATACACGAAGGTCAATCTTGAAGAATAGAGTACAGAACTAAAGGAATAAAACCTTAGAAAGAACTGACATTTGTTTCTAGAGTCTACACAGATGAGGCAACATATAACAAATACCTAGACGTCTAGTAGGCACACTTCACCTCAGAAGTAACACATCTCAACATTCAGTCAACTTCATGAAGCTGAAATTCAGCGATATTTACAAGGAAACCGTTTTTGCACATCCTGGGACTTTGCACAAACTTTTGGAGAGCAGATATATCAAAATCAACTCAAGGCCCTGCTGACAGAATCAGATTCTTTAATACACTCAAAGACTGACAGGTGAAACACAGGCCAGGCAAGAAGCCCTGTAATTTGAGGAGCAGCAGCTTCATGAGCAGAAACGTGAGGCTAAAATTCAGTTCCTGCTTCCAAACCATTCTCCGATATTCCTTCTCACAGCTCATGAGTTGATGGGGGAAAATAAAACTACTCCACTTTTCATTATTTCCTTTTCATAGATTAAGCAAATACACATGCAGAGACCATCAGAATCTATCCAAGTGCTCCTCAAAGCTGCCTGCAATGGTACAGAATTCTGTGGGGGACTCCTTTCTGGACACAGCAGAACTGAAAGCAGTCAGAGTGGTAACCACCTACTCAATACTCCATGCTCAGTGACGGCTGCTTCCTTCCATCCTGGGAAACGTCCCTTCTTACAGAGGCAGAGGACCCATTCGAAGATCAGGGGTAACTTAATCCCGAGGCTGACTTTAGGTCTCACGGGCCCACAGAGCTGTTCTGGCACACACACTCCTGCCTGACACAACGTGCTACAGCTCTTTCTCACGGTGAGTTCAGAAAGCTCCATGGCAACTTGTTTTAATATGTGTCTGTCCAATTCTAGACCAGGCAGGATTTGTATAGGTGGCAGAGGTAAAAATTAGGGATTTCCCCCCCAAGCTGCCTATTACTAGCCTTCTAAATTCCTGTCTCTTTGTTGGTTATGCTCAAAACCAGGTTTTACCTGGTTTCTAGGTGGCACTGCTCATGAGACACTGCTGGTGCAGCCTGCAGAATAATTTTCATAATGAGCTGATGGGATCAGGCCTTCTGGTGTCTCTAAAATTTCAAGTTCAGTATCTGTGAAAAGTGGCCAAAATGCCAAATTCAAATGGAATTAAAAAAGGAAAATAGTCTGAAATTTATAGCTCAAACAGGACATGCAGTCAGGGAAGCAGCCACACCAAATCTGGTGTAGAGGGGCACAGAGGCAGGGGAAGGGGAAAGCTCGGGCCCAACCACCCAGCACTCGGAAGGCCCTCAGTAATGCCCAGGGTCAGGCAAAGGCTTGCTGACAGAGATACCTAACAAACAAAAGGGGAAAAGATAAATTTCAGGCGACTGTTATCCAAATTAGAATGTGTGGGGTAAATTAATTCTATTCACATTTGAGGTGGGTAGGGAAAAGAGACGGAACAGGGTTACATTAAGTAGCAAATACAGCAAATTTTAAAAATTACTCTTTAGTGAATGAGGTATTTAATTGTTTCTAGGTATTTATGTACTTTAAATATTATTTTAAATTGTGTCATGTTTATGTTCATAATGTTTCTTTTAAATACAGTTTTTTGCTACTTAAAAAAACATATATACCTGAGTGGAGAAATATGTTTTTCTCTCTATTCACACTTATTGATCATGAAGACACCAGTTTTGCCCAATGTGATGACAAAAATATATAATTAGAAGACAGGGAAAATGTAAACACATATATTAATCCTACTTTATAGAATACTTTTTCCTTATAGCTAGCATGTACTGTTATTTATTTTTTTAAATGCTGTCTGAAGAGACAACTACCGAAAAACATATGAATTTATTATATCCCCTTATGGAGGGTGATAGTATATTTATGATTTGTAAATCCTGACTTTACTCAAATTAACCTTTTAATGACAACGTACTCGCACCCCTTCTTTTACAAAAACAGACTTGAGGTGGCTACTGAGGTACGACGCTCGGCACAGAGAAAATGACCAGGAGAGAGAGCAGGAGCAGCCTGTGGGGCCTCCTCTGGGCTCTCCGTCAGTCCATCTGGCCCTCTGCGAGGGGAAGCAGCGCTGCACGAGTCAGCGAGTGCACTTGTTACTGCACTCATGAAAATCAGAAGGGGTTCAAACTCCTGAGAAATATGAAGTTTCTGGTTTACGGAAAGACTTTGGCATTATGCAGTCCTAGTCAGTTCAGAGTTATATATTAATTATCATTGACATAAAGACATAGAGTGCAAGTTATTTGACTTTGATCTTAATCTGATAGCTACTCAATTATTGTGTTCTTTTATCATTTTCTGCTCAAAAGACTTACTCTTCTCAATAGATAGCAAATTATATATTAGTAAAAGCTTTTCAGTGAATGCAAGAACACCTAGTTGGTTTTGGGTAGTAAAGGAGAAGTAGATACATGAATTATATGGGAAGACAGTTATGTGTGGGTTTTTTTAGTATGCAGAGCTGAGGGTTTTTTTTTTAGTGTGTGTGGTTCATGTTTTCTGTGGGCAGATATAATGATCTAAGCAGTGTTTTCTTAATATAAAGTGTGATATGAGTAAGTATTAATAGTAATAATGAAACCAGCTTGAAATTCACAGTCTAAAATAGTGTTCTGTTTGGTTCCAGAGAACATAATCTACCAAGGTGTTAGGTTTACTTATAAGAACTATGTAGCAATGACTTTTTTCACCATGTTTCTATATTACATTACCAGGGTTTGATTATAGAATAGGTAGTTAAAACTAAAGTACAGGGCTTTTTAACTGAAGAGATGTTTTTATTACAGCTATTTCTTGTGAGGTTAGACACCAGCATGGAATTCCATAACAGTAAGAAAGCTGGTGTGTATTGTGTAGAAAACAACTCCAAATGGATTTGACTACTGTTTTATTTGTTTCTTCCTTTTTCTAAACATTTATCTGAGCAAAGACTCTCTATCCCCTTGAAAGAATGCTAGAAAATATGCTAGGGTGGGCAGATCAGTGGGCACCTAGAGACTCTGTTGATAGATACATGAGGCATTACAGTCTCAAACAGTAAAGTATCAAGAAAATCAATTCCTAATGACAAATCATTCTAGCTTTTTATTTCCTATTTCCCATATTCCAATGGCAATTATTTCTGACTCCCTTTTTTCTAAATGTGACTTACGAGATAATATTTCTGAAGGAGAATTACTTAAGAGACAAATGATTTGAATAGTTACATTATGCCTCGATATGCAGCACATTTCCACCTGATTAGCTTGGCTCAGTGGGCTGGGCATTGTCCTGCAAACCCAAAGGTCACCAGTTTAATCTGGTCAGGGTACATCACATGCCTGGGTTGCAGACCAGATCCCTGGCTGGAGACATGCAATAGGGCAATCAATCAGTATTTCTCTTGCACATCGATGTTCCTCTCCCTCTCTTTCTCCCCACCTGCCCTTCTCTCTAAAAATAAATAAATAAAATCTTTAAAATCTATGCAGCACATTTAAACAAAGGCTTACTTTTCCTGGGCATATGTTTTCCTAATGGCTCTAAAAAAAAGCAGAAAATCCCTCAAACTTTTAAATCTTGACTGTAAACTATAATTAGTTTCATGTTTAATTTTAAAAAATGTACCATTAATATAAAAATAAAATTATACTAAATATATAATCTCATGTATTAATATAACACAGACCCATCTATTTTAAAAAAACTATAATTAACAAGAGCATATAGTCTGACTAAGCAGATTGGCATTCAACACAAGCAGATGATATGAACTAGTTTTTAGCAAATTTAAACAAATCCCAGCATATTTTACATAATGATAAAATTATGCATTTGTGACTCACAGCGTAATTTTTAAAGAGTATGTACAATAAAACTAGTGGATGTGCCATTGTTTTGTACTGTCCAAAGAAAGAAATATTTTGTTTTCATTAATAAGGAGAAAAATAAGTTGAAAATGTGGCTTATGGATGACTAAAGCTGTACCGATAGATATATTTTGATCCAAGCAGCTAACATAGCTATAAAGTTTAATTACGTGCAACTGGGGTCTTGGATGCTTTTAAATTCACTTTCTCAAACCTCGGTGGTTCCTTACACTACTACGGAATGAAATAACCACCATATTAGCTGGGGAAAGAACAAGGCACTACTAGTATCTAACAAATGATAAGGGGACTTCCAGCCAAGATGGAGGCATAGGTGGACACACTGTGCCTCCTCACACAACCAAAATTAAGGACAAGAAGGATTTAGAAACAAGAAAACAACCAGAACTGATAGAAAATTGAACTGTGTGGAAGTCAGACAACCATTCATCCAGACCGGTAAGAGGGGCAGAGTTGTGGCAGGAAAAAGTGAGGTTGGCTAACCCAGGTGCGCAGGCAGCAGCGGCTAGCAGACCCCAGGTACACAGGCAGTGGCTAGTGGACCCCGGGCATGGGGTGGCAACAGTGCAGACCCACTGAGGCTGCGCAGGCAGCTGGCTGACCAGATGGTCCCACATTTGTGCACAGATAATCCAGGCACAGAAGAAGCAGTGGAAGGGACTGGAATGCTAGGGAGAGATGAGCAAACGCCACTGTTCCCTCTTAAGACCCCGCCCCCACATACAGTGTCACTACCCAGCAACTGGGTTGCATCGCCCTGGGGAACACCTAAGGCTCCTCCCCTCACTACATAAAAGCTGAGGCCAGACCAAAAAAAAAAAAAAAGCCCAAAAATGGCTCAAACGAGAGAACAAATCAAAGCCCCAGAGCCAATTCATCTAAGCGACCAAGAGATAGCCAACCTATCAGATGCACAGTTTGAAGCACTGGTGATCAGGATGCTCACAGAATTGGTTGATTTTGCTCACAAATTAGATGAACAAATGAAGGTTACAATAAGTGAAATGAAGAAAAATGCACAGGGTACCAATAGCGATGGGAGGAAAACTGGGACTCAAATCAATGGAGTGGACCAGAAGGAAGAAAGAAACCACCAAACAGAAAACAAGGAAGAAACAAGAATTCAAAAAAATGAGGACAGGCTTAGGAACCTCCAGGACATCTTTAAAGGTCCCAACATCCAAATTATAGGGCTACCAAAAGGGGAAGAGGAAGAGCAACAAGTGCAAAACTTATTTGAACAAATAATAAAGGAGGACTTCCCCAATCTGGCAAAGGAAATCGACTTCCAGGAAGTCCAGGAAGATCAGAGAGTCCCAAAGAAGTTGGACCCAAGGAGGAACACACCAAGGCACATCATAATTACATTAGCTAAGATTAAAATGAAGGAGAGAATTCTAGAAGCAGCAAGGGATAAGGGCACAGTCACCTACAAAGGAGTTCCCGTCGGACTGTCAGCTGAATTCTCAAAAGAGACCTTACAGACTCCACTCTAAGAAGACAAGCAACCCAATTAAAAAATGGGCAAAAGACTGGAAAAGACACTTCTCCAAGGAGGACATACAGAGGATCCAGAGACACATGAAAAGATGCTCAGTATCACTAGCTATCAGAGAGATGCAAATGAAAAAAACCACAATGAGATACCACTTTACACCAGTCAGAATGGCCATCATAAATAAAGCAACAAACAACAAGTGTTGGAGAGGTTGTGGAGAAAAGGGGAACCTAGTGTACTATTGGTGGTATTGCAACTGGTACAACCACTATGGAAAGCAGTATGAAAATTTCTAAGAAAACTAAAAATGGATCTACTTTGGACCCAGCAATTCCACTGCTAGGATTATATCCTAGGAACCCTGAAACACCAGTCCAAAAGAACCTATGCACCCCAATGTTCATAGCAGCACAATTTACAATAGCCAAGTGTTGGAAGCAACCTAGGAACCCATCAGTAAATGAATGGATCAAAAAACTATGGTACATTTACACAATGGAATTCTATGCAGCAGAAAGAAAGAAGGCGCTCCTACCCTTCATGACAGCATGGATGGAACTGGAAAGCATTATGCTAAGCGAAATAAGCCAGGAGGTAAAAGATAAATACCATATGATCTCACCCTTAATAGGAATCTAATCAACAAAACAAACAAACAAGCACAATATAACCAAAGACACTGAAATTGAGAACAGCCTGATAGTCACCAGAGGGGAGAGGGGAGAGAATTCCAGGGGAAAAGGAGAAGGGTTTAGAGCAACAAATATAAAAGACACATGGACAAAAACTAGGGGTGGTGGAAATGGGAGGGAGATGGGGAGGGCTGGGGCGTTGGGCTGGGATGGGAGTAGAAGACAGAAAACTGTACAAGAACAACAATAAAATAAAATAATTTTTTTTAAAAAGGGGGGAAAAAGAAACCACAGGCTATACCTATGTAGTAGAAAATAAATTGGATTGTTTTGACCAAAGAAAGAAAGAAAGAAAGAAAGAAAGAAAGAAAGAAAGAAAGAAAGAAAGGCAAAGTGCAACTAAAATTGTGCAGTGTATGGAAAAGGTGCTATGATTGATCTAACATGTCAAAAGTGGTTTGTGAAATTTTGTGCTAAAAATTTCTCAATGGATGATGCTGCATGGTCAGGTAGTTTAAATTGTTAGCGATAGAATTATGATATTAATTGAGAACAAATATCATGTGGGAGATAGCCAACATAGTCCAAATATCCAAAACAATAAAGTTATTGGTGAAAATGTAAAAAAAAAAAGAGAGAGAGACCTCACAGGCAGGAAGGGGCTGGAAAGAAGTATTCCAACTCATGAAAGGCAAGGACCTACATCCAAGATTGCTCTATCCAGTGAAGCTCTCATTTAGAATGGAAGGGAAGATAAAGTGCTTCTCAGATAAGGTCAAGTTAAAGGAGTTCATCATCACCAAGCCCTTATTATATGCAATGTTAAAGGGACTTATCTAAGAAAAAGAAGATCAAAAATAGGACACTAAAGACAGCAAACTCACAGATATTAACAACCACACCTAAAACAAAAGCAAACTAAGCAAACAACAAGAACAAGAGCAGAGACACAGAAATGGAGATCACATGGAGGGTTAGCAACAGGGGAGTGGGAGGAGGAGAGAGGGGGAAAAGGTACAGAGAACAAGTAGCACAGACGGTGGGTAGAAAATAGGGGGAGGGCAAGAATAGTGTGGGAAATATAGAAGCTACAGAACTTATGACACATGGACATGAACTAAAGGGGGGAATGTGGGTGGGAGGGGGTGTGCAGGGTGGAGGGGAATGATGGGGGAGAAATGGGACAACTGTAATAGCATAATCAATAAAATATACTTTAAAAATGGTATGGGGGCAAACACAGATGTACATATAATATACTAACATCACAGACATGCACACACACAATGAAAGGATATACCAAAATTCTATTTTAAAAAAACATATTTAAGGAAGAGGGAACAGGGTAGAAGAAATAGGGAGAGAAGCTAGCCTTATTTGGATAGTCTTTATTTTTATGTTTTCTTTTGAAACTCTGTACTTTACATAATTAATAAAAGCACAGCTTTAAAAAAAAACAAATCCTTAATGATCTAAAGCAAAATTAAATTGATTTGTTATAATGAGTTAGTATCATAACCCCACTGATAGGAACTATGTCAAGTAGCTTTAAAAGACAGTAATTTTTCCACCTATCCTCATTGGCATATACTCAAAAACAACAACAAAAAATTTTAAACTGGTTTCCAAGATATTTAGAGGTATGACTAACGATGTTAAATAAAAGCATGTAGTCCTGAATTTCACGTGGAATTATGTCTAAGAATTCATCATGTTTTTCTTCCTTAAACAAAACTATCTTTCTTTCTTTCTCTTTCTCTCTCTCTCTCTCTCTCTCTCTCTCTCTCTCTCTCTCTCTCTCTCTTTCCTGAAAGGCCTACAAATAATGACCAATTGGTAGCAATAAACACCCACAGCTAACAGATTATGGTCTCTAATTACCATTTTCCACAGGAAGGAATCATGACTTACTGAAAATTTGGTTGCTTCCAGGTCTAGAGTAGGAAAGTTTCAAAAAGAGCCTGGAAGAACCTATCATAATAGATAGCACAGAAGTCATCATGGACTACTACTGACAGCACATCAAAAGGGCCAACCTGGGGAGGTACCCACAGGCCAGAGATAGTGCAGATTTGATCACCAATAAGTAATGAATTGATGCACATCAAACATATTTAAAATCATGAATTTAGTTGGTAGTCCAAAAAAATTCTAATAACATTGAAAGGATTCTAGAATTCCAGCGCTTTATTTTTGGAAACTAATAATTAATGGAAAGAATCAAGCATTTATCCAGACATTTTAAACAAAATGCAACAAAAGGTAGACAAAGAGTTAATGCAAAGAAATCATAAACAATCCAACAAATAAATGAAGAAGGAAAGACAGCTAGAAAAATACCATTTTGTAACTTCTTAACCTCTAATGAAATACTATTAACTGATCTAGGCAATGATTATAATGACTGTTTTTTTTTTTAAAGGCAAATAGACTTATGATGGAAATTCGTACCACTGCCTATGAAGTATATTTGACAAAACCCCTTGTAGCTAGTCACCAAAGATGTCCCATCTCTCCCCAACAAACTGTGCTTCTTCCTGTTTTTCTTATTTTTTCATTATCCTGTCCCTTAAACCTGGGCTGCCCCCGTGATTCATTTTTATTAACAGAATGTGGTAGAGGTGACACTGTGTGACTTCCAAGGCTAAGCCAGAAGAAAACTTGCCTTTAAGGCTTGGTCTCCTGGTGCACTCACTGGGGTAAGCCAGCTGCCACATAAAAAGTCTGACTATGTAAGAAACCAACCCAGTCATGCGGGAAAGCCACAGTGTGACAGAGGTGCAGGACTAGCCCCAAGCTGTTCCAACCTTCTCAGCTCAAGAGCCAAACAAGTAAGAAAGCTTTTAGAAGACTCCAGCCTTAGCCACCATCCTACTGAAACCACAGCAAGGATCCTAAGTGAGAAACACCCCAGCTAAGCCCATGCATCCTCAAAACTATGAGTCCATTGGAGTTTTAAGCCACTAAGTTTGGGTGTTCTTTCTTATGCAGCAACAGATTAACGGAAAAAGCCTAATTACCACTGTGCAAGAAATACAGGGAAACTGGTAAATAAAACCATAAGGAAACAAAGGAAGGCACAGAAAACCTATTAGTTAAAAAAAAATGAATTTACAAACATGAACCTTAAATAAGATTTTGTTTGTTTTATGAGTTGATTTTTTTAAAAAATCAGGAGCCAATTACAGTTAAAGGACTACAGGGAACATGCGCACATGACCAGATATTTGATATTAAGAAATCATTGTTAACATCTTAGGGGTAGTTGTATTTTAAAAAATAAAAAGTCCCTTAAAGATACAAGATAAAATAGTCATGGATGAAACACCTGGGGGCAGCAGCTACTAGACAGGTATCCAGATGAAGTTAGCCATGAATCTGTAGGTGTTGAAACTGGAAGTTCATTTTATTGATCTCATTACACTTGCATATGTCTGAAATTTCCCTTAATAAAAATGTACATACTTTGTTAAACTATTTAGCTGTTTTTTGTTCAAGTGTGTGACCAAATTAAACCCTAATGGTAGCAGAAATAATCCATGATGTTATAATCCATATTTCATAAAACTCTTTTAAGCCAAGAAAAAAATTTACTTTCACATTTTCACATGTCCAAAATATTGATATAAATATTCAGTTTTGACACCACTTCTCCTTTAAAATAGGGATCATAATACCCCATCCCAACACACCTACTGAGCAGGATCCACGCAGAAAAATTTATGTGGAAAAAAAAGTTTTTAAACCATACTCTGCTCCACAAATGTAGAACATTGTTGGTAGTGAGGACGATGTGTTTATAATAACTGGCAGTTATGCATTGAACTCTCTCAGAACCTGATGGCACAGAACTCTGTCCTTACTGAACATGGTTCTAATGCCAGATACAATGGCTGGAAAATAGCAGAAGCTCCATAAATATTTTTTTGAATGAATGAGTAAACTGGGGGGAAAGGGTGTTTTTTGATACAAGAGCTTTTTGCCTTTGATTCTGCATCTTTTCACAAACAGTCAACTAGCAACAGTGCATTAGAGGTAGATAATAACATGAACACACCAGAACTAATGCTCTAAAAACTTATATGCATACATATCCTACTAATGGTGAATTTTAGCACTGCTTTTAAGCTTTATATCCAGAGTACTATATGGATGACTACTCTCTCAGGATCCTACACCTGGTCAAATCTACTTTTCTGTGCTTTTTATTTTCATTTAAAAAACTAATTATAAAAGAATGAAACCTTGGTATTTAATATTGTACATGCTGGTCAAATAAGCAATAAATAATTATAAACCTTCCTAGGGGCTACTTTGCTCCGTCTCATCATCGGGAAGCTAAAGCATATGTTAGATGTTAGCCTGAGTGGATACAAATGTGTCCTATTTATTCAAGGTTTCCTTTGAAGCCACAATTTATAAGTTTTGTTTCTTAGGGGTACATGTCAAACTTCATTTAGCATTAGTTGGTATCCAGATATACTGAATAGAAAAAAGACAGCATGTGGGGGCAAAACAATATGCCTGCTATGTGAGCAATAATGTCAGTTTCATTTATGTAACTCACAGAAAACGAGAGGAGAAATACAATGAAAAACTAATAGTATGAAATCAAGATAAAAATTATCCATTTAATTTATAAGTATAAAACTGCACATAGACAAGAACTATTAAAACAAATATGTTTTAAATCAATGTCTAACACATAGATAATTTTAGAGTAAGTTCTTTTAAAATGCATGTTTTCTAACTCAAATTTCAAAGATTATATACTTATATGGAACATGTTTGCACAATACCTTCCTTTTGCCTAAAGAATGTTTTAAAAACTGATCTGGGAAAATCTGCAAATTTTAAATTTGTAAAGGGACATTTTTGGAACTGTCTCTTTACAATGAATCCCCAATGAATTTGATGTTTCATTCTGAAACATTTTCATGAAAAGAATTTAATAAACTGTAGGATACCCATAAAACTGACCCCAATAAAATAATATTTGAATAAAGTTCTAAAATGTTATCTCACATGTATTAATGCATTTAAACCTTAAAACACCGTAAGAGTTAAATTCATAGATGTGTATGTGGGGGGGTTCAACATCCAGTAAAATTTGTAAATGTAAGTCATCCATTTCCATATTATTGACTGTTTCAACTTCACGACAATACTGCGGAAAGCAGTTCTCAAGTATGACTGTGATGCTTAGAATTACAAGACAAGTTATGATGCCATTTTCAACAGTATTTTTCTAAGACGTATCTGTGTTGTTCAGTTTGGCTTCATTCATTCACTTTCAATGCTATATTTTACTCCATTATGTGAATATGCTATAGGTTATTTATTCATTTGCCCCTTGGTAGATGTTTGAATTATTCCCCTCTTTGAAACTATATGCACTGCTGCAATAAACTTTTTGTACTTATCTCCCGGTGAACACTATGTAAGTTTCTCTGGGGCATATACTCAGTAGAAATACTGAATCACAAGGTGTATGCATGCTCGACTTTACCAGGAGTGTCTAATTGTTTAACAAAGTGTTTATATCAACTTATATAACTGATCACATTATATTTTTACGAAGTTTAAAAACAAAACTAAACAGACTATCTTTAAATGTTTACATATGATAAAAAAAGAAGACAATTTATATGATAACATCTGGCCAGAAGTCCAGCCATTGTTAATATAATGAGAACAGTGTGCACAACACTGATGTACCTGATAGCCAAGGAGAGTGGACTGGAGTGCACATACATGAACAATGATGACTTCACTGTACTAGTCAATAGGGGCAGTAGCCACCTGTTGAGTGAGCATGTGTGCTGTGTGGCTGCCACAATCAAAATGAGCAAGTAGAGCAATGAATCTGTATCCAATTTTATGTTAAGTTTGAACATTCTTCCAAGGAAACTATTCACATTGATTCAGAAGGTTGCAGCTGTGGGCAGCTGGTGACTGGCAGTTTCATCACAACAACACGCCCACTCATGCACCATGTCTCCTGCAAAGATTTTTGGTGAAACATCAAATCACCCAGGTGACTCAGCCCCACTACAGCCCAGCTTTGGAACCCTGTGACTTCTGGCTTTTCCCAAATTAAATCACCTTTGAAAGGGAAAGGATTTCAGGCCATTGATGATATTCAGGAAAATACGATGGGGCAGCTGACAGTGATTAGGAAAACTGTGTGAGGTACCAAGGTGCCTATTTTGAAGGGAACTGAGGCATCATTGTCCTATGTATAGTGTTTCTTGTATCTTTCATCTTCAATAAATGGCTCTGTTTTTCACATTGCTGGATACCTTCTGGACAGATCTCATACATGTGTTACATGCAGTCTTCCATATATATCAATGTTTACACAATTTTCAACCTCAGTATGTACAGTAATAAGGATGTGAAAAAGTAGCCTTGAAAACTGTTGGCAAATAGAACTTTACATTTAAAATAAATTTATTATATTTAAAGATGGAAATTAAAAGAAAAACAATATATAAGATAATGTATCATGTCCAAGTCTGATGATTTTGAGGTTTCCCAGATAGTTAGTAGTTTTTGTTTTTTCCTAGACCCCTCAAAGTTCATAGAAATTGGACCCTGAAAAATGAAGGAAGGAGTGTTAATGCTTACTCTTCCAGAGGAATTGTTCCTCTCATTGAATACATTTTGAAAACAGTAAAATTAGTCAGTTACCAAAACATAACAAGATGACAAATTACTAACACAGTGGTTCAAAAAGAAAAATTGAGTGGTACAATAGTATGGTAAATGACAGCATATAACTTCATATGTACATTTATTTATAAATACATAGCTGTATTATTTTACTTATATACTACAGACATTGAACCATATATAAAAAGATACTTATATGGGAATTGATAAAAACAGATCTAGTAGGAATTCTAATATGTTGTTCCTACACCCACTCGATGGTCCTGTGCACCCCACGGGGCTCATACACTGAGTGTTAGGGGTCACGACATCCTTATAAGAACTGCAGGAGAAAGCAGGTGGCCAAAATTGCATAATAACGCTGCTATTTAGTTTGTAAGTCCACATCATTCAGTTACTTATTCAACCTATTTCTATTCCTCTAAAGAAATTAATGTGTCTGCCTTATTTAAAGTAGATAATACCCAATTACTTCAACCATGGTGTTTGCATAGAAGGTAAACGAGGATTAAAGGCACCATCTTTAGATTCTACTTGTGTTCCAGGACCTCAGTGGAAAAACGAAAATGAAAAAACATAAGACAAAAAAGTATCACGTTTCTGTTACTGGGTAATTGATTTTTTTTAAGCCTTCAAAATAGATAAAATCAACACCTTGAAAGACTTGTCTTTAACCCAGGTTTTCTTTTATTAAAATGTACAATTGCAGGTGCATGCCTGGAGTAGTAACACTTCGTTCCTAACAAAAGAGTCTGCATGCCACAATATGCCTCTTGCCAGAGGCATCGTTCCCCAAAGCACACAGCTAACTGCGTCTCCTGCTGTACCTGTAACAATTTAATTGTATAAGTCAGCCTAGTCAAGCATCTCCAGCTCATGACTGGGACACATGAAATTCATTGTCATTATTGTCCCTGTCATTTTGGATCATTATATCCTGCTGCAGAATTTTCCTCACTTCAGTGCATTTTTACCTCCAGGAGCCAGGGATTATAGCTGAGGTTGGGGTGGGGGCAGGACCATGAACTACATTTACCTCAGGGGAGCCAGAGATTAAATTGGCTTTGCTCTCTCACAAGCTGAATTCATCTATTAGTATGCTGTGAGTTTTAGGTTGGAATAAAAATGAATATTCTAGTGAAACTTGGGCTTTAATTCCCCCTTTGAAACATGGATATAACCAACTTTTATTTACATTAGGAAAACTAATGTAATTTCTTGTAGCTTGCTATTTTCATATGTGCATAAGGAATACTTAAGGGCATCATCAGGTAGAAAATAACATATATCTCTCTCTGTCAATGCCTTGAGAAGAAAGATTTTAAAGCTGTAATTTTGTTCTCCATTTTTATCTTAGAGAAGCTTAATGGGGGCATTTAATGGTTTTAAATATTTAATCATTTTAAATTGTATCTCATTTCTTGTACACTAGATTGGATTACCGGAGTCCAACTAGAATGGCACCAAAGATCTACTCTGGGAACAAGAAGATAGAAATAAACTTGACAGAGGAAGATAAAATAAGGTCCTAAGGAGACTGGCTTCCTCTCCACCGTTGATTCACATACTCTCACAGCCTGACACATCGCCCAAGATTGTCATGCCTTCAACACTTCTTGCTGACTCGGGAGAGTGGGACCAGTCACATACCCTCTGTCCAGTACACCCCCCTATCAGTGGTAGTGGCCCTGGCCAGGGGTGAACTGATGACTCTCTGGTAGGAGACCACAAGGAGCAAACAGAAAACACTAGGACATGTTTCAGTCAGAAGACCCGTGAGCTGACTACACGTTTTCTCCAACAGAATATAAGAAGAAAATATAACCTTGTATGTCACTTCCTATTCCAACTTTCATTTCATAAGGATTTTACTGAGAAATTTGACATTCACGTTGTCTGCGCTGAAAAAAATGTAGTTATTCCTCTATATGTGTGAGTTTGTTTTCAGCAGTTAACAACAAAATATGGCAACAGATCATAACTATGCCAAGCACAGAAGAGCCACTATAATTACTGCATCTAAAAGTACATGGAATTTATTTTATTACCTTTATGGACTTTTGTGGAAGAATAGATTTTGCCTTAATCACATGCAATGGCCATTACTATTTATTTAGGATGAAATGTTTTTATGAGTAATTAAGAAAAAATTTTGACCTGTGTATATTTTGTACTTCAAAGGGAACACATTTCAACTAACTCTAACATCTCGGTATTGAAGGAAACTTCCAGATTGTCTCAGCCTCCAGTCCAAGCGAATAACAATGATTTCTAGTCTGTTGACTATATTTTCACACAATTACATTTCACTTTTCATTGGTGATAAAGTAACTGTCTAATATAATACTAATAAGAGTTTTTAGTTCATAAAATTTCTTGTAGTATTTAAAAGTTCTTTTAACTGTGTGTGCCATATTTTTAGCATAATCAAGATTCTCCCAAAATGAGAATTATAAAAATTAATTCTGTTCACTTTAAAATGATAATTTCATGTTATGAGAATTTCACCTCAATAAGTTATTTTTTAAGTAAAACAAAGTTATTTCAAGAAGCTCAAATGCATTTTTAAATCAGTTGGGTGACTGTCACTACATTCTCATAATGCTTATTTATGAATGCATTTTTTTCTTATTACGAAAGGTTTATCTTATAAATTACTTGTTTGCAAAGTAACTGTTCAAGAAGTTATATTTTGCTCTCTGAAATACTTGAGTAACAGGATGATGATGTATGTTACTTTTTGGTCAAGGAGTAAGGCATTCCTTCCCTTCTCTGAGTACACATTTACTGCATTTAATTTCTTTACCTGTATGCTCTTTTTTGTATCCTATTTCCATGTTGACATTTAATTCGCTCACCACACCATTAGGTAAAACAGGAGTTATCTGTGAATACAGCTGGAAAACCACAGAACTATACTTTGGCTCACATTCTTGTTCTACCTTACTTCAAGAATGACATAGCTGGGCCTGTATCGTTTCTGAACAAGGATTAAAAGAAAATTATTACTAGAATATAATTATTTTTACCCTTTCTAGTCAAGACTCTTAAGTCTTTTACGATATTTTCAAATGTCAATTTGAAATTATTTTAAATAATAGTCTTTAAAGTTTTCAATAATCTTTGCTAAACTCATAATTTTCCAACCTATAACAAGCTATAAAAGCTAGGTCTAAATTAAATACTTGATCCCCTTGATTCTAATAGGGTAGTGTTTCTTTTGCATATGTGACATCAGTCTCCCTTTGTTTGTTATGTAGAATCAATAAGAATTATAATTCATAACAATGTCAAGCCAACATAAGACAGGATGCCACAAAATCAGATGTGATATCCACTAATAATCCTCTTAAGGAGAGTCAGATATGCACAAGCTACAAAAGCAATAAAAACAGTGACAATTCGATGCATCACAGGATAAACGAAAACAACCAAGCATTTGAGAGGGTCTGTGCCGGAAGGATTAGCAGTAAGAGGCAAAGGGCACAACACTTCCATGTCAGGATGGGCAGGACGCCATTTGCAGAATGACTTCTTACTCCTCCTGGACCAAACCCTCTTTAATATAATCACCCAATAAACTACAATGGAGTAGCATTAAGGCTCTGATGCTGAGAAAGCAAATTCACAGTTAAGGTTGTCCTTTAACATGTAGGCTCAATCAAGGGCTTCAAAAATGCAGTTAAGTGCCCTCCTGTGGTGTTCAGATGCTGACAGGCATTGTCAACTGTGAATTTTCTAGCTTTTAGTGTTTGTCTAAGGCCCTTAACACAGCCCTAATATTGTTGCTCCTAGGGCATTTTCTTGAATTTGTACCTGTTGCTCCCTCTGCACGTGCACATTTTGCATGCCAACATGAAAGCCTAACAGACAGCTAAATTGATTCAGATACCTAACACCGGGGAAAAAATGTGGGGATGGTCCTGAGGATATCCCATAATCTGAAGTAATAGAAATATTAAAGTCTCCTGAAAAAAAGAAATTAATTTTGTTCATGCTAGAAGTTTAGATTCACAACAAAAGATCGCATAATGGAGATTTAAAAAACTCACCGAGCTACAGAACCTAAACTGCCCTTGTGTCTCAAAATATCTAAGACTTTTTGTGCATGTGTCCGAATATTTCCTTATGAATATCCCTGGACTATTTTCTAATTCTACACACCCTTTAAAAATATAGTAAAATTTCCCAAATGGCTTTTCCTATTTTATTTAATGTTGTATGGTAGTCTATCTGAAGATTTATTAAGAGGTTAGTTCCTTCAAATAAAAGTATACAAAATTATATTGTTCACACACAAAATGAACATTGAACACATGGCAAATGGATACTAGATAATGTCACTGTGAGGAAACATCTAACAACATGAAAAGAAGCAATAAAATCTGAGGGTTTGGTTTGACAAATACAATGTGTGTTTACCTTCATCATAAATTATATGTTCAAGAACTATTTCCTGTATGAAATACAAACATATCAATTTCAGCCCAAGGGGCATTTTTCTCTAGACTTATAACCCCTTGAAAATAGAGGTTTCATCTAGAAAACTTAAAAGATATCAGTTCCTTTCAACATTACAATATATTCACAAGGCAAGGCGTCACTCGCAAACACACAACAAATTAAATGAAAACACACAACAAATTAAATGACATGAAGGTGCAGTCCAAATTCATAATAAGGGGAAATGGATCAAACCAACCATAAGATACAAAACAGAAATCAAAGAGGAAAAGAAATACGCAAAATTAAACAATACAGAAAGCAAAATACTATGTGGAGTTTTTAACTAGTATTAGAGAAAATGGAGAGTGCGTATGTTGTGTCTATTTGTATGTTGTGTAGGATTAGCATTAAAATTTAAGAATGCAAAACTATCTCATTAAAAATATATTATAAGGGCCCTGGTTAGTGTGGCTCAGTGGATTGAGCACCGGCCTGAGAACCAGAGGGCTGTAGGTTCAATTTCCAGTTAGGGCACATGCCTAGGTGCAGGCCAGGTCCCCAGTCGGGGGCAGGCAAGAGGTAACCACATATTGATGATTCTCTCCCTCTCTTTCTCCCTCCCTTCCCCTTGCTCTAAAAATAAATAAATATTTTTGAAAAAAATGTATTATAAGGGTCATGAGTGAGAGTGAAGTACCTTGTAAAAAAAAAAAAATCACATACCATCGTAGTAGACAATTGCTCCTACCAGTTTGTCCTTCTGCAGCATTGGGAAATGCTCAAGGGCTCTTGATTTGCTGAGGACGTAACTGCCTCTCAGACAGTTACTTCCTGCTACCAGATCATATAGCTTGATTCCTACCCAGTAGTAAGGTAATTGCCACCACCTACAGCATAAATAGGAGGAAAGGTTCTTTAGAAACAGTGTATAATATTATAGAATATCACTTTAAGTTATTACATACTTCTCATGTAAGAAAACCAAAGTATGTCTAGAAGTGTACTGCAAAAGAAATAACTGCATCACTGTTTTTGACACCAGCCTAGCCGCATTACACAAGTGAATGAATCAGTGAGCCTTGAAATGAATCAGTCACCTGTAAGACAATGGTTCTTGACCTGGTTGCATATTAGAATTCTCTAGGAAGCATCAAAAACAAACAAACAAAACAAAACAAAAAAACAAAAACAAGCAAACAAACAAACTAGAGAGGGGGTCTAGGTGACTCTAATGAATACCCAGGGCAGAGAATCACTGGCTTAAGATGTCCTGAGCAATCTATGACAAATAAGGACAATTATAAAATCTGTCTCTAGGCAGCCCCCTAAACTCATGGCTAACAAAGTTACGTACTCCACTTTTTCATATTATTACCTGTATTCTAATTTAAGGCAACTTCCTGGATAGCTCTAACAATAGTAGGAAAATGGGGTTTTATAATTTATAATCTGACACCTCTAAACTAAGTTAAGTTTGGGTTAAGTCACACATTTAAAATGCTGTAGGTTTGGAGCTGGTACATGTTAGGCTCAGATTTTGTAGCAGGATACTTTTGGGCTCTGCATTTTAGTGTTCAAATGGGCCTTTATGTTCCTCAAAGTAAATGCAGCTGCTCCTCTCTCTATATACCATCAGAAACCGGGTAAGGCACTACTGATTATAAATACAGAACACAACCTCCTCTGCCTCCAAGGTGTATCCCTTAGAAGTGGGTCGGTAGAAAGTAATTTAGGAAAAGCCACACTTTTAAATACAACAAAGGAAAATATTTGAGAATAATTAAAGATTAGGACTAATTAAGACTACATTAAGAAATACAAGTTGAGGGAGTATTTCCATTAAAACTGTGTTGTTCTATTGACCTCAGAGAGACAAACGTATATAGATGGTACCAACATGCTTACTTGTAAATTGGAAGCATTATAGGCAATGGAGCTGATAAATGGGGAGCAATTTCTAGCAGGTTGGCGCGCTCATGAAGGGCTTCTTTTACCATCCTATACTAAAAAGCAAAACAGAGAAAATTAGTTTGGCAGTAACAGATCATAATATTTTCAAATGGCAAATAGACACCCTGCCAACTGACTGATACACAGAAACCTCTCTACCTCTGAGCGAGGATAGCTCCCTTCTAATCAAATTTCTAATAATACATCATGCTGTCAACCTGAAAGATTTTTTAGAAACCTTAACTGTATTTGCATAGGAGAAAAACATGCTGTCAGAGTTCCCAGGTGTAAGATATTTTCCTGACTTGAGTTACAAGATTATTATAACAATTTATCTTGCATTCTCTGTATTGTCGCTTTTCTCAGTCCCTATATTTTCCCATGTAAGAGATAACAGATTGTTCAAATTCATGCTAAGCATTCCTTTCTTGCCTCCACTAACCCAGGAAGAGATGATACTTAGGAGCTGCACAGTATTTTATAGATTATTATAAAAAAGATTATCTCTTAATTCCTCTGGTCCTCATTATGCCTCTCTGAAGAACCAGCATTACTAGCATGATACAATTTTACAAATAAGAAAACTGAGGCTCATAAAAATTGAATAAGTAAGCTGGAACACATCCCAAGTCAGCTGATTCTAAACCTTATGCTCTTTTCCTTGCAGCCATCATGATGTCAAAGAGACACCCAAGAAAAGGGGACAGATTCACAAGTGACAACGTCAAGTTAGTGCTGCTTTTTCATGTACGAAAGGCAGATACGGAGTTCAGCTGATTTTTTTTTTCCCTACCCTCTGGGAAATGTCATCTTCCACACTGTCTTGGCAGTTTTCAAATGGTGGCAGACTGGACACAATAAAGTGTGACATAAGAAAGGCATGACTCAGATCATCTTTGCCTTGAGAATATGTCAGTGACAAGATTAACATGTGATTGCAGTTTCAGTTAAGAGGATTAATTTAATACTCTCCCCTGCCCCCACATCTTACAATGCAGCTCCCTGAAACTGCTTGGGAAGTAGCAATTTGGTGATTGGTAAAAAAAAAAAAAAAAAAAAAAAAGGAAGGAAGGGAGGAAAGGAGGGAGGGAGGGAGGGAGGGAGAGAGGGAGAAAGGGAGGATGGATCACAATTGTTAAAAGGCAACACATCCAAAAGTAATTTTGTAAATCTGCTACTCTGACATGCCTGTGAAGGAAACGCCTCTGATTATCCATAAACATAATACCCCAGGAAAGAATTTGTACACCTCTCCTGAAAGATATTCCAGCAGAATACACTAAATGGGTATTTCCAACAGGAAGAAATGTTAAAAGCTATAAAAAAAACTGATTTAATTGGGTAGAAAAAAGCATAGTCACAATTTTTGTTTAACAACCAGCATACACAATTACCTGCTCAATATCCAACTTCATGATAGCCTTCTGAAGGTATCTCACACCACCGTGGATCAATTTAGTGCTTCTGCTGCTGGTCCCTGATGAGAAATCATCTCTTTCTACAAGGGCTGTTTTTAGTCCTGTGTAACCAGAAAACCAAA
Organism: Anoura caudifer; assembly: GCA_004027475.1. Classification (NCBI taxonomy): domain Eukaryota; kingdom Metazoa; phylum Chordata; class Mammalia; order Chiroptera; family Phyllostomidae; genus Anoura; species Anoura caudifer. The sequence goes on along the minus strand of PVKU01000013.1, from coordinate 213,967 downwards.
TTAACTTCTTAAATTACACAATTTGTATGTAATTCATTAAAGGCACTTCTCCAGGGTAGAGACAATCACAAGAAAAATTACTCTGAACATGGATAAATTTGTATTCAAAGTGCAGTACACTGTCTATATTATAATGAAGAGATTTTAGTCTCTTCCTGGGGGAAAAGTCAAGGCAGAACCAGAAGCATATTAAACTGTGAATGAATCACAACTAGAAAATATTACAGTACAATTTCATGGCAGTAACAAACTCTGGTGCTTTTATAGAGTCCTGCACCCATCTTTACCCATGAGAGCTAACTCAGCATGTTTACGAATCCCTCTGGAGCCCCTTCATCCCTCACTACAACTGTCTGCAGGTGTTCCAGCCCCGTATCTCCAATCTACTCTAACGCGTCATTGATAAATCTAGATGAGCCCTCATATATGCTGGCTCCTACTCCTAGAATGATGTTAAGATGGGTAGAAAATGGGAAGAGAGAACAAAGATACCACAACAGAAGAAGAAAAAAGACTATTAATCTGGTACTGAGGAGTTCGTGGCCTAATTTAGGACATCCTAGCACAGTATTATAGACCTACAAAGAAAAAGCCAAATAAAGAGAAAAAGAAAAAATAATGAACACAGTACAGAGTATCATCAGAAAAGACAATATTCTTAGTAAAGCTGAGCAAAGAAAGGTCAGTTCCGGAAGTCATCCCTCTCCCCATGCCTTTCTTTTAGGATTGCAGTAAATCTCCCAGAGATGAAATTCTTTTAGTTTGATTTTGTGTTCTTGCAGAGACATCCCTACCTCTCCAGCACTGGGTAGGACCAGCAGTACTCTGAGGCCCATGCACTAGTTAGAGATGAAATTCGAAACTTCAAAAGACCCAAAGTATATATCAACACCCAGCCATGAGGAATTTTCATGGTCTGGCTGGCATCCTCTTGGGGGATGAGAGAATGTCATAGAATCCAATTACAATGAGAATATGTAACCGGAGCAGTTTGGGCTCACAAAGCTCATATAAGAGAATCTGTGCATGTATTCAATTCAGAGCCATTTATTACATTTAATACCAAAGGGTCGTTTTTATAACTTTTAACAGTTTAAATATCGTACCCAAATGTCATCATAAAATCAGGCCAATTCCCTTGACTCAAAAGGACAAAATATTTAGAAGCCATGGAGAGAAGAGTAGAGAACTTTGATTCAAGGGCAAAAACTGTTAATGCTCTAACTAAGGAGCAAAATAACAGAAAATATAAGTATCATAGACCCAGGTCACTCTATTTAAACATTTATGCCAGAGAAAAATCTGTAAAATTATCCACTATGAAAACTCTATCAATGCTTAATAAATTTAGTACTGGATATAGTATATAAAACAAAAAAATTGTCATTAGTACGTATTTTTAATAGGAATACTGAGAGCTTAGGTGACAGGTAAAATGATGGCACCGGGAACGAATTCGGCACAGACTGAGCTGCCACGTAGCTCCCAGCAAAGAGAGGCACGCAGAGTACAGCAGAGTTTCACAGACAGTAAATTCAAAAATGCAGAGGACTCTTACCTTACTGTGGATTAGAAGTTAAATTCAGGACAAAAACCCAAAATTGTGTAGTTGAGATTACATTAGTATTCTCTTAAGAACGAACTGTCTTGGTGAGCTATTGTATCGCCTTTTCTTAGGAATCCCAACACAGAGAGGCCCTCCAGCTCTGAAATCCGCCATTTTTCTTTAGTTGAAGATCAGATGAGGGAGTTGACTTTACGATGGTATTTAAGAGCCAGATTATTTCAAAAACACCTCTCTTTCAACTGTGGAATCACAGGCATGGCATCAAGATGCCCGAAATATGAGAGGCAAGGGCATAAGACGGAGAAAGGACAAGCAGCCTCCAGTCCAGTCCTGGCTCCCCACCTGGGCCTGCCCAAAGGTATGCTGAAGGCTGTAGGAGGAGACATTCCATCTTTGCCCTGGGTAATCCCCACTTCCTAGTATCTAATTTCCTACCCTGGTGTGTGGGCTGGACCTAGTGCCTAGCTTCTAATGAAAGGAATACAGCTAGAATGATGGCATGCCACTTCTGTGACTGGGCTACAAAAAAAAATGACTTCTTCCTTGTCCTCTTTTACTTGCTAAGAAGCAAGCTGCTATGTTGTGAGTCAAGAAACCATAGGAGGCCCCTGGTCAACAGGTCACGAGGAACTGAGGCCACAGTCCAACAACCTGTAAGGAACCAAATCCTGCCTACAGCCCTGTGACTTGCTGGGAAGCACAGCATCCTGTGAGAGACTCAGAGCCAGAAGGCCCAGGCCAAGGTACAGATTCCTCACCCACTGAAACTTAAATATTGTACCCAAATGTCATCATAAAATCAGGCCAATTCCCTTGACTCAAAAGGACAAAATATTTCGGAGCATTTTGCGGGGTAGTTTATTGATGATGCAATTCTCCTGTATGAACAAGAACTACAGCCAAGGCAGGAGATTTTATAGTACCTGGGCATGAGGTCTTCAAGAAAGGCTGAGCATAAAGACAAGTGTGTGTTCCAAACAGGGGGAGGGGAGGAAAGGAGCTCTCACTGGCAATGATCAGCTTAAGCAAGAGAAAGTCAAATGCTTAAAATAACCCAACTTATGTAGGAGCTCCTTGTCCCCACACAGGGGCTGGAATGCAGAATACAAATGACGGTGTGAAGGAGATACAGAGGGACAAATGGTAAAAGGCCTATCAAGAGGGCCTTTCATCCACTTTAGGGCATGTGGACCCTGTCTGGTGGGCCATTGTTTCTCCTAAGTAATATCCAGTCTCCTCAAAAGGAAAATGCCTGAGAACATACCTGCAAGTCATGAATCCTTTTGAGAAGCAAATTCTGTCTTAGAAAGTATAAGATCCACCCTCGCTGGTGTGGCTCAGTGGACTGAGTGCCAGCCTTTGAACCAAAAGGTCACTGGTTCTAATTCCCAGTCAGGGCACATGCCTGGGTTGCGGGCCAGGTCCTCAGTTGGCAGTGTGTGAGAGGCAACTGATCAATGTATCTCATCAGTGTTACTCTCCCTCTCTTTCTCCCTCCCTTCCCCTCTCTCTGAAAATAAATAAATAAATAAATTTTTTTTCTTAAAGCACAAGATTTGGCATCAATGCCACATGAGCATGAACTTGAATACTGTGCTCAATTACAAGGTATCCATTTTGAAGAGAAAGGGTATGTTTGTTGATTCTTTCTCACTATAAAGAAATAGAATTAAAATTTTTCCAGAGGTTCTCAGATATTGTTTTGAGAAATACTATTGTTTTGCCTATCAGGGGAACCACCGAAATACTTTATGCTAAGAAATCAGATTAATGTTCTAGAAAGATTTCTCTGACATTGGGCATGGAGGGTAGGTAGGTCTGGGTGGAGAGAAGAGATGGAAACAGGAGACCATTTAGGGGACCCATGCCAGACAGCAGGAGCAGGGCAATAACAAGTCCAACCTTAGAAGGCAGATGATGATACTGGAGAGGAATAAGAAGAGAGAATTTTATGGGCTTGTGTTAACAGAATACATTTTCCCCCAAAACTGACAACATGAGGCAGGGAACTACTCTAGGAATTAGCAAGCCATCTCAGGAGGGTATTTCAGGATAGTTAAGTGAGAGCTAACACTTTAAAGCCTGAAAACTGCTTTTGCAAGTATTAGACATTTTAAAAAGTTATTCACATGTATGTGTGTGAGAAGCCCTAGTGAATACCAACAAAAGTTAAAATGGGCTTCTCTATCAAAGCAGGCTGTTTTCCCTGTTCCATTATTTCCAGTGTCATATCATCGAGCTATCCATCAGTATTTCTAGAGAGAAATAATAATACTGATCCTTCCAGAGCAATAAATACAAAAATGTAGTCTTCCAAGTTATAGCTAAATTGAAGTATGAAAACATCACATAATCTAAAAGTATTACCAAAAGTTTTTGGAAACACAAAAACTACATATTCTAGAAAAAGAAAATATTTAAAATTTTCAACTGATGCTATATGCTAAATATTCTGAATTTCTTTCTCATCTTTGTTGACAAGAATAGAATGACGTAGGAGTCAAGACATTACTAGAAGTTATAGCTTTTTCTCAAAAATACATTCTTTAGCTGATTAACCGTTATCTAACATGTTCCCTTCTGTTTCACCTCTCAAAAATCCAAACTTTTTTCTCCCCTCAAAAATTACTTGTCTGAGGGGGAAAAAATACTTATCTGAAATTAAGAGCTTAGTTTTTTGATACCTTAAGTATAAAGCAAGGAAGTAAAAAGAGACTGCTCTTTTACCTTCTCAAATATAATGAACAGTATTTTTAAGTGATATTCAATGCTAATATTTGTGTTCTTAGGGAAATAATTAAATTTGAAGGACATCAAAAATCACGTACCCACACTTCAAGCCAATACTCCTGACTTATTTGAGAAGCTCAAAAAAAATCTTCCCTCAGAACAGAAAAAATGGCCGCCCCACACACCAGGCCATGAAGGGCTGGCCTCTCTGCTTTTACAGTAATTCACTAAAGTAGTTCAAGATTTTATGAGAAAGAGTTTTTGTTTCTTTTCTTTTTAGAATTTTTTTTAATGGAAAGCAATAAGCTCTATTACTGCTGAGATGAACCAGAACATTTAGGATGGTATTATTACTTTATTTTTTGTTTTTACTTTTGATTGCTTTTAGTAGGTATTCTCAGGAACTTCATGACACTGGTGAAGTTTTAATATTGGAGTGAAATTACTCTGAAATTCTTAGGTGAAATGAAAACAGGATTATCAGTAGAAGAATAAAGTCAACTTGAAATCTACCTTTCAGTCATCTTCAGCCCATTTTTTAGCAAGTTAAAATTATATCTTCTGGGTGGAGGGAGAGGTGTGAACTTAACTTTATAGTTTTGTCTTTTCCAAATTAAGTGAGAATGTCTAGCTATCAAGTACTTCCAACTAAACTAATTCATGAATCAAGACAGTTGGATGAAGTAATCGCCCCAATAAATCTAATTAAATAGATCACTCTCTAAGTTATACAAATGTCTAATGAGCTGTGGCTGGTGTGTCTCAGTGGATTGAGTGCTGGCCTGAGAAGCAAGGGGTCACTGGTTCAATTCCCAGTCAGGGCACATGCCTGGGTTGCAGGTCAGGTCCCCATTAGGGGGCACATGAGAGGCAACCACACACTGATGTTTCTCTTCCTCTCTTTCTCTCTCTCTTCCCCTCTAAAAGTAAATAAATAAAATCTTAAAAAAAAGTCCAATCACTATATTGTATATTGGAAACTAGTAAAATATTGTATGTCCACTATAATTGAAAAAATATGTAATTAAAAAAAGACAGTTGGGTGAAAACGGGAGAATAATTACCATCTAAGGGGAGGAATGGTATATTTAACTTTCACAACATGAAATAGAACAGAAGTATATTTTAATGCCGTTTACCGATTATCTTATTATGCATAAAAACATGCTCTATACAGTAAATGCAGAGAAGTAAAGAGAACAAAATAAAACTCTCCTATAATCACATAGCTCAGAGACAACCACAGTTGAATTTGGGTGTTTAAATGTTCACATTTTCTATGGATGTATATGATCACATGCATACATTTGTCCAAATTGAGATCATATAATATATTCCATTTTTTTCAGTTAACATTGTTAACTGAAACAACTCTCAGTTAACATTGTAAACAACTCTCCAAATCAATACATAGTTTTTTTATTATTTCATTTTTAATGTGTGGATAGTATTACATTAAACATTTGCAATGATTTCTTTATTCAATTTCCTATTTTTGAACATTTGGGTTATTTCCTTCCTTCACTCTCACAGATAAAACTGCAAGATTATAGTTTCATTTAAACTCTGCATCTTTAATTATTTCATTAGAATAAATTTTCAGATATGAGATTTTTTTAGATATTTTTCAATAGAAAAGAAAGAAAAATCCTTCTAAAATAACAATCAGAGGCACCAAATAACACACAAATCAACAAACTTAGACATTCTGCACACTGGGGCCACAGCCTAGGTATTAACGCCACATGTCCCACGAAAGAAAAACCACACCACTTAAGGAAAGGGGAGTTTACCTTTTTTTAGAAAAGCTTTGGGCACTTACCTTTTGATTTCAGAAAGCCATTGCCATTAATAAGAAAAGGGTCTAACCCAAAGGCTGAACATTTTATATCAAGGATCAATTTCTCTAAAACATAACACTCCCGTAAAGCTAAAGCGTAATCCTGGCTCTTTAATCCTCCAGATCAGAATCTTATGGTTTGAACTAGTATTTTCTAACACTAAATGTTAGCATTTCATAGAAATGTATAATATTGGATTGATTATTTAATACCTATTTCTCTGTTTATATTCAGAAACAAAGAAACAATTGATGTAGATACTGTGTTAAGTTAGGACATACAATTAACATACTTTGTTTCCATAAAAACAAAGCAGGCTCAAAATTATATTAAGCCATAATATTGTTTACTTCATAAATTGTTTTTTTAACACTTTATTTATTTTTAGAGAGGAAGTGGGGGAAAAAAGAGGGAGAGAAACATCAATGTGTAGTTGCCTCTTGCACACATCCCATTGGGGACCTGGACCTCAACCCAGACATGTGCCCTGACTGGGAATCGAACTGGCAACACTTTGGTCCCCATGCTCGCACTCAACTCACTGAGCTACACCAACCAGAGCCATAATGTGTTTTTCAGTTTACAGTATATTTTAGCCATTTTCCCTGTAAATACTTATAAATTTATTTTCAATAAGTGAATGTACCTAATTTATTAAACCAGGTACCAATTTTTGCTATTAGAAATATTGCTTTAAATAAAAGTTTGATCAATATGGCATTAAGTTTACCTTTGAACTCCTCCAAACACAAAGAAAATTGTATATATTTTATATATACTAAAATATATTTTACATATATATTATATATATTTTTTTAAAAACATGGTTGACTCAACAATAAACACTCCATGGACCAGAAATGTAGCAGGCAGCAGAAACTCAGAACAGAGTATTCAAGCCCCCACAGCCTCTGTCTTGCTGGGCTCTGGGTCTAGAAACAAGCAAAAGAAACCAAGATTTCCATACCTAAAGGATAAGAGGAACATAAGTCTCCCTGTAAGGAAAGGTAAAGAAGTCAGACTAGCACTTGGATGCAGGGATTGGAGAAAGGTTCCAGCTCTTGGGAAAAGAGGTTGAAAGACTCCTCTTAACCACTGTCTGGGCCTGGACATGCCTAGAAGGCAGGAAGACAAGACAGCCCTGAGGGCAGCATCTGAAAGCACCGCCAGCCAGTGTGGCAGCTGGTTGGAGGGATGCCCAATATCAACACAAGAGCAGGAGTCCCAGTTTGGTTCTGGGAAGAGTCTCAGATGGGACTGGATGGCGGCAGCAATTATATGTACAGAGGTAACGGTATGGAAACAGAAAGTGATAGAAAACTGACTTAACAAGAAAGGAAAGGAAGAGGAAACATAAAGTAAATAATGAAACGTAAAAAATACAAAATAAATGCATGTGGTATCAAATAAATGGAAATGGGTCAAATTCATTGCTGTTAGGTGTAAAAAAAAACTAGGTATATGCAGTTTATCGCAGACATACTAAAGCAAAAGATATAGAAAAGTTCAAAAGAATTATGACACACACCCTGTTTGATATGTTATAAATACTTCAAATATCATGTGTTTGTTATATTTCTGCCATAGACAAGTTTCAATTTTTTTAAAATTTATTTTATTGTTGTTCAGTTACAGTTGTCTGTATTTTCTTCCCACCCCTCCCCCTCACCCCCCCAAAGAGTTTCAATTTTTATTAAATCAAATTTAGCATGATTTTCCAAAGGAAAAAAAAATGGCTTTATTGGTATCCTGGCCATTTTTCTCACTCCATTTTTTAATAATTCACATATACAGCCCTAGCCAATGTGGCTCACTTGGTTGGAGCATCGTCCCATAAATCGAAAAGTTGCAGGTTTGTTTCTTGATTAGGGCACATACCTAAGTTGTGGTTTCAGTCCCAGTCAGGGCATGTAGGAGAGGCAACCAATTCATGTTTCTTCCTCTCTCTCTGCCTCCTTCCCCTCACTCTAGAATCAATAACCATGTTCTCGGGTGAGGATAAAAATTAATAGAAATTTCACATATACTTTCTTCTAATAGTTTTATAGCATTTTGGTAAATCCTTGATCCACATGGAATATGATAATCAGAATATATGTATGTGTGTATGTGTGTATAAATTTAGGGAAGTGGATAACTCCAACATCACTTGCTAATAACTAATAATGACAGATTTGAAATGTTGTCTTTACTATATTCAAAATTTTATGTATTTAGACTCTTACTTTTGTTACACTGATCTTTCTATTCCTTTAACAAACTATTTTAATTAAACTAGCTTTGGAATACACTTTAATTTGGCAGATCTCTACCTCCTTTATCATTAGTTCTTCAAAATTAATCTAGTAAATCTCATAGGCTTATTTTTCCAGATAAACTGGCAGTTTCTCAAGCTGTCCCCCAACTCCTGCCAAAGAAAATCACTATATTAATTAAAATTACATTAAACTTCTAGATTAACTTTAGTAGAAAATTACAATCTAGTCTAGCTAGCAGTATTCAGCAAACTTTCATGTGCTATGATTCTACTGTCCCGAAGTAGGATTTTCTCTTCCCTCATGGTGGGAGAAGAATGAAGGTAGAAAGGATAACAGAGGTGAAAACCTGTAATTCCCAAAATACACTATCTTCCAAGGCCCTCCCTTTTCTGCATTTTTTTCTGCAATACACATACCTCTTCCTTTTCACAAATTTTTACTTATGCAGAAGGGTGTTTTTACGTTCCTTCATTTATGCCTGAGAAACCTGAGGCTCTCTGTTAAGGTTAAGAGACCTGCAGAAAGTCATGGAGCCAGTAAATGATGAACTCAAAATCCGATCCCAGTTCATTCTAAGTCCATAACCTACGTCCTTAATCACTGTGCTATACTGCCTTAGACTTGCAGGAACTGTAGTGAGAATTCAGGAACTGCTAGCCAGATCTACTCATAAACTAAAAGCATATATACATTTTTAAACAAGACAATGATAATTAATGTTTTCCTCCAGCAAGAAGCAGTCTTCTCTGGAATTTTAATAGAAACCATAAAGGTTACATTTATAAATCAGATTTTAAACCAAAACTGTACTAGGTGATCCTTAATACATAAGTAAAGTCACATAAAAGAACAAAAAGAACTGAAGGAAAACACCTTGACGAATGATGAGAGAATGAATGTATTTATCAGCTTCTCCACATGCCAGCTCTCTCTGGGGACAAAGTGCCTACCACTGGGCTTCAGGGTTGTGCTTCTGCCCAGAAACTGGACACAGAGGTGTTAAACAATGAAACAATTTCTATTGATCCCAGAGACCTGCAGGAGAACGTGAGGAGAATTGTGCATATTATGTTTACAAAATAATATTCCCAAATGAAACAAATGAAAATTGATTGCCAAGAAAATGCATATGGTAGGAATGCAAATAAATGTTCATTAAGAAGACTTGATGACTTTCTTCTTCCTTTCACACTCTCTGTGTATCCATTACCCAAATTGCATTGGGGCATAGTATTTTATCAAAAAGCTTGTGAAAATATTTTTATATAAGCCCTTAAACATCTAGTGTTCCCCCAAAACTTTGATGTCCTGAAAAATGTAATTATTACTGGTAACTTTAAAAGATCACAGTAATTTATTTTTGTCAAATGTGACTAAAGATTAATGGATACAATCAGGAATAATTTGGTAAAAACATATCAAATGCAGAGAAAGCAAAATTTGTTGTTAAGTGAAGCATCAAATATAATAAAAGAACAAATTCCATGAATGAATAGCAACAATGCACAATTCATTAGCCAAATGCCCATGATTATTTCACACTTCAGAGGGCTACTGATATGATCAGAAATGGTAGTAAAAGGATAAATATAGATTAACTTCAGCATCTCTATACATTTTAATTATAAGGCTGCCCCCTGAGGCCTACCAGCAAAAAAAAAAAAAAAGAAAAAGAAAAGGTTCATCCATCCCTTTTAAAAATCATGATTCCACAGATATGAAATAACACATGCAGCCAATTATTTTAAAAGACAACAATCAATATCCCAAGAGATTAAAACTACATCATTCTCTTAGCTATTACTAACTATAAAAATTAAAAGTCTGGTCAACATTCAAATTCTGGAAATTCTTATGTCTCTAAAATCATCATCATCACTATTATTACCCACAACCATGTGCTAAGAAACTAGTTAATTTCCTGATCACTAATGAATGTCCTTCACTGCCCAAAGGAAAAAACACATATTTGTTCAGCAAATACTGATACATTATAAGCTCTTTGAGGGCAAGACCATATCTTCTTAGTCTGTATTCTCAGAGCTGATTCACTACTTAGCTCACAAAGAGTATTGTTCTAAATAGAGAGAGAGAGAGAGAAAAGTAAAACTGGAAACAGCCTGAAGAATCATTAATAACAATATCCATATCCTTGCAATTAATTTTGCAGTCATTAAAAATAATGTGTATTATCCTGGCTGGTGTAACTCAGTGGATTGAGCACGGGCCTGCAAACCAAAGGATCATGGTTCAATTCCCAGTCAGGGCACATGCCTGGGTTGCAGGCCAGTTCCCAACAGGGGACCCACGGGAGGCAGCCACACATTGATATTTCTTTCGCTCTCTCCTTCCCTTCCCCTCTAAAGATAAAATAAATAAAATCTTAAAAAAATAATGTGTATATATACATGTAAAGATTAACTAAATACACCAATATCTTAAAGAAATACTGCAAAAAGTAGCTACAGTATGGCCTTGTATTTTTAAAAGGATATATCTAGGAAGTGCTCAAAAGTGAGCATAGGTGAGACTTTTCAAAAGGAGAAAAGGAATAAAAGGCATTTAACAGTGCTTGCCTTATTCCTTCTTCCACAGTCCTTCAACAACACCAACCCTTCAAGGGAAACTATCTTTCCCGCTCCCCTTAGCTCCCCCTGCAAGCTCTAGGTCTCCACTTTAACACTTCCTCTGCCTTCGTAGACTCTTTCTCTCATTTTCTCCTTTTATCATCGACAGACAGTGAGTCCTCAATTCTGCATTCTACTAAACTGCATTTTTTTTCAATCTCCACTTTGAGCAATCCTGTACTGACATGGGGTCACACGTACACACAGAAACATCCTGTGTAGATAACAAATTTACATTTACTGATCTTGGCAAAGTAAGCCTACACCCTATCACATTCTCCATAAGGCAGTTCTAAACCTTTTGTACACGAAGTCCCCTATCCTGCCTCCAAGCAGAATACAGTGTTTAAGAACAGCTCTTCATAGTCACAGCCTCCTCTTTTATATCTTAGAATTTTTGCCCTTTGTTTCTGTTCCAGGAAATGTCTCTTACCTCCCTGCCAAAGCTAAGACACATCTCTGATATCCCATTGTATTTTTACCAGACATTGTTCCACATGCTGACTTCTATTACTTGCATATTAAAGTTCTGCACAGGTTTTTATCTGAGTCTGCAGAAATATTCAGATTGCTCCTATCTTTAAAAAGAAAAAGGAGGGAGGGAGGAAAGAAGAGAAGAAGAGGGGGGAGGGAGGGAGGAAAGGAGGAAGGAAGACAGAATGGTTCTTGCACGTATTACCTCCCTTCTTTACTTCCTACTCCACCATCAAGTTACCTCCATTCTATCGTAAAAGAGATCTACCTCTAGATCTCTTTTAACGTACATGTCCATGCCTGCTCCTTCCTTCCTGCCTATCCATTCCTCTTTACCGAACCTAATGCTCTTCAGGATCTTAAAGTGGTGTATTCAGTCAGGTCCAAACTTTTCCTGGGAGTTTGCCTATCTTCCCTTCTATCATTCTGCCCTCCACAGCCTGGATGCTCTGAGTTGAAAGACACGCTGTCTCCCACATGCACTGACTCCATGCCATTCCTCCTGCCTGTTCCTTCAGATTGGAACACTTTCAGCCATCAATGTTTGCCTATTAAAATTCTACCTATGCTCAGTAGCAGCTTTCTTTCTCCTGACCACTGTCTTCAGATACAATTAGCCTTGCCTTTATACATCCATAAAGCTCTCACACCTTTTGAAAGGCACATAGTCTCTGTAATGTTATTCATTTACACAAACACAAACTAAAGAACTGTGAGCACCCTGAAGGCACCACCCATAACAATTATCTTTGTATTCTTATGCAGTGCCTTGCATATCGCCATGCCTACAACAGGCACTCGGTGAATATTTGCAGAATTGAAATTTAAAAAATTGTTATGCATTTTAGTACATAGCATGAACATAAGTGGAAACATCAGAAATATATTTTTTACTGAACCCCACTGGGAAAATGATCCTCCTTGACACAGAAAACGGTCACCTGGTAAGTTCTAACTCCTGGGGTAGCCCCGGCACGCGTCGGGGTAGCCCCGGCAGCACACGTCGGGGTAGCCCCGGCAGCACACGTCCGGGTAGCCCTGGCATGCGTCGGGGTAGCCCCAAACAAGGCCTCCCCCTATGCTGGGAGTACGTGCTCTCTTTCCACTCTCCCCCTCAGGCCTGCGGGGAAAGAGTCGAGTTCAAATAACTGTAAAAACTCTTTCCACCTGCTTTAGAATGTGCAAAGACAATCCGGCTCAAATTACAAACTACGGAGACAGGAAATTGTATGAAAATTGGGATCTGCCTGGCAACAGAATAAATTCCAGGGCCTGTATTTTGTATTTGCCATTATTGAGAAGTGACAAAGGGACCTAGGCTGTGAAGTCTACGTAGATCAAAACTTAAGTGTGAGTGCTGTGCAAATATCGTAAATCTAGGGCAATTTTTTGTTTGTGTGTACCTAAATCTTAAATTTAATTCATTTCTATAAGAGTAAATTCTACCAAGTATGTAAGGTAACAAAATCTAGGATGGCTGTGGTAGTAAAATAGTCTAAGAAGAATTACTTTAAGTAATTAGAAATTATTATCATTAAGCATGGAACTGCAATAAATACTGAACCTTGGCTAGTACCTAAAATATTGAGTCCAGATTCCTTGCAGCAGTACACAGTCCCCAATTTGATAGATCTAAAAATACCAAGAAAGCATAATTTGTCCAGGACAATTGGTTCTAACTGCCTTCATGTTAGTAACTACAGCTATAACACTATCTATCACATTTGTGTGACAGAATAGTTTTCAAGTCCTCTTCATGACTCCAAGTATTTTTCCTTACTGTAAGATAAGGAACCTTAGAGAAATTAGGTTATTTGCCCCATGTGTGTGTATGTGTATGTATGTGTGTGACTCCACAGTAATAGACCACAGGAAAAACTATTTTATGAAATATATCTTATGTAACAGCATTGGTGTTCCATACTAGTATTTCTTCCTTTCCATGTCATGTTTCCATTTTTAAAAATGGAACTTTTAATCGTGTCTTTCCTAATGTTGGCTAACAGAGTGACCGAGGGAGAAGTACAGGTTGGCACAGTCTATTATTCACATAGACTGGAGTCTCCCAGACTGCGATCTGTATCTCACTAGAAGAAATGATTTTAAGAGATACAGGGGAAAAAAGAACTGTTTTAACAGAATAATTCACTTTAATGAATCTTTCCTACTCTTTATTGACATAAATGTGATTTTAGGTCATATATTTTTATTTCATTTAGATGCATCTACTCTATACTAAAAAATGAATAAGAACATCAGATTAATAAAATCACAGGAATAGTTTCCTTTTTAAATAAATTCATTTAAGTGTACAAAAGTCCTATTTAATGTTAAAATTGCGTAAGCGCCTACATTAAACAAAATTGAAGGTGCTTCGCAAAGGGTGGGAAGTTAGTAACCACAAGAGAAACGAGCACTAGCACAGAATGCCTGCTGTGTTCTTACACTGGGGAAGAAAGACGAAACCTTTCTTTACCTGTGTTACATTTACCCACCTCAGGACTTACCTCTGGTGACAGCATCAAGTGCACAGCCACACCCTGTTGCTCCTCCTCCAATGACAAGGACGTCGAATTCAGATGTGTTTTGCAAAGTCAGTAGCTGAGCTTCCCTGGAAGGAGGCTCCCTGTTAACAGGTTCTGTAATGCACTCTGCTGCTTCAACATAGGCCAGGGTCATCTGATAGAAAAAGAGAACACTCTCAATTGTTCATCCGGAACGCTAATTTAATAAATTTTACAATATACTGAAAGAGACATGCTAAGGAAGAGCACAGTTCACACTCCACATGGAGTTACACAACCAACTGCCTTGGGGGGAAAAAAGTCGTTAAAATCTAGGTGTTTCGTTCTTTGGGTGTTTTTTTTTTTTTTCCATAAATCACAACTATTGAGCCTTGGAACACTTGGTTTCAGATTCACCTCTCTGCTGCTTGTTATGGTTTCATATACAGACAAGTTTAATTATTTCCCACACTGTATGGCAATTCCCAAATACCAAATACCTTGTCTAAGACAATTTATAGAACACATAAGGAAATGTTCGTATCCAGTAGCAGCAATTCATTCAAATAACATTTTAAAGTTTTGGAAGGAGAAATAAAAAGCATTTTATGACTTTCTGCAATTTCTTAAAAGTATGTGTTCTTCATTCCTTAATTCCCCTGATAAAAATATATTCTAGAGATTGAAGGTCTATAAATTTAGGTCAGTACAATTAAAAAGAATCTCTTTAACACAAGTTTAAATAATTAACTAAAGCCAATAAGAATAATATTTTTCAAAGATTTTAGTCAGAGGTTTACCCATTAAATGTTTTAATGTAAAGTAACAAATTGTACACATTTAATATACACTACTTTGATTTTTGAAAGCTTTAACAATACTGCAACTAAAGCCACTATAGTTCCCCTAAGAATAATGAACTTTCATTAGAATGTAACTTATCAGCCCAAATTCAAAATGATGCTAGCCTTAAAAAAAATAAAGTAGTTGCCAGAAATTAAGAGTCAAAAGCCTAGAAAAATAGATAAGTATTTGTTTTTTCCCAAAATGCTAACACTAGTATCAGTCACTACATCCGACAGTGCTGGCCAACACTGCTCTAACAGTTCACTGTCCAGATATATGAGGCCTGTCCAGAAAGTATCCAGCCAAGTACTGGGAAAAAGAGGCACTTACTGAAGATACAAGATAGAAGAAACACTGTGCGTAAGACAATGATGCCTTAGTCCCAAAGAAGGCACGCTGGGACCTCACACAGTTCTAATCACCATCAGCTACCCCATCATATTTTCCTGAATCTCATCGATGGTCTAAAATCTCTTCCCTTTCAAAGGTGATTTTAGTTTTGGGAAAAGCCAGAAGTTACAGGGGGCCAAATCTGGGCCCTAGGGGGCTGAGTCGCCTGGGTGATTTGATGTTTTGCAAAAAAACTCTGCATGAGAAGTGATGCATGAGCAGGCGCATTGCAGTACATTATAGTCATGATAAAGGTGTCAATCACCAGTTGCCCATAGCTGCAGCCTCCTGAATCATCTCAATAGTTTCCACAGATGAATGTTCAGGCTTAACACAAAATATGATATAGATTCCTTGCTCTACTTGCTCGGTCATTTTGAATGTGATGGCAACACAGTACACCTGCTCACTCAATGGTATCTACTGTCCCACTGACTAGAGTACAGTGAAGTCGTCATTGTTCATGCATGTGCACTCCAGTCCATTCTCCTTGGCTCCCAGGTTAATCAGTGTGGCCCAAACCATTCTTGTTATATCAACAGTGGCTGTACTTTTTTCGGACAGACCTCATATCACTTCTATTTTCTTTTCTTTAAATCACAACATCTGCACAAGCCCAAGCAGCAGTGTTTTTTTCCCATTCTGTTGTAGGGGCCACACAGGATGCTCTGAACCACAAAGCCACAACTTGCTCAAAGAAAGGTGATCTTGGCACTGACCAAGAGATTGTTCTGATAACTGATTTTTATTCATTTAAATAAAGTAAACCAAATTCCTCCTTACAGTTAGATTTAAATATAATCAGGCCAACTGAATTTCTACAAATATGTATCTAGAAGCCACAGAGTACACTGAAAGAAACCTAGATTTGGATCTGAGAGTCCTAGTTTAGCACTCTTGTTTACCAGTAATACGACTTTTGACCCACTACCTCTCTGGGCCTTGGTTTCTTCACTTGTAAAATGGAATAAAGCCCGTGTGATGTCTCTATCTCTTCATCTCTGATTTATCCTCTATCTGAATGGTGCAATGATATGAAAGTGGTTGCTCAACTATAAAGTACCACCAAAGAGTTACTGTTGTTGATTCCTTAACAGCCTATAAAAGAGACCTTTCACAACACGTTTGAATAATTATCATAAAAATAAAAGGTTATAATCAGGTACCATAATTTTCCAGGCTACTAATTCACATGCCAAGCCACAAAAATATTATTCTGCCTTATATAACTTTTAATTATCTGCTAATAACCATTTCCCCATGTTCACATTTGCATGTATTTAAGGGAACAAATAAATAAATGTAACTGTTACACGCTGCGGAGACTGAAACAACTTTCAGTCATGGTCTATACCTCCCATCATTTAATGAGAAAAGTATTTATATAAATGTGTGTGTGTGTATCTATAAATATATATACAAAGAGCAGATGAGAACAGGAGAGGATTTTAACTGGGTCATGACAGATGGGTATGACTTGGACATGAGACTGACAAGTGACTAAACTGCCAGTGCATTTTCACACATCAAAAGTATTTGACATTTATTGTTTGGTAAGTTTTCTATAAATACTTAAAAATAAATATATTATGATATACATCATTAGAACTTGGTAATACTGAAAGCCCCATATTCTTCTCTGCTATTAAGTCACAACTATGAACACTAAACTTGGCTGAATGTCTTTAACGAGAATGCCAGATCTCATTGATGGACATCTCCCATGCCTGTGGGTATCACATTCCACTGACCACAGTGATTTTCTGTCTTCATCCTCTGCCTCATCTGTCTCACCAGCATGCTCTAACTTGTCTTAATAATCAAGAACACCTTTTCAACTTATGTTTCTAAAAATCACCCTAAAAATTCTTGAAATCCCTGCATATTCTTGCCTTTTCTTATTACTGCACCTCCTAACTCACTCCTCAACCCACTCCTCACAACTCAATCTAATCTTGATTTTCTCATACATACCAGCACCCCCACCCCCACCCCCACCCCCACCAAAACTGGCTCATGTTCGCTATGGTGTTAAATCCCATGAGCACGTTCCACCTCTCATTTTAATTGTCATCTTAGCACACACAAAACTGATCCTCACCTAGGCATCTGGGAGACAGTCTTCTAAGCTGAGATTCTCATTCATTCTCTCTCTCTCCTCTCTTCTCCTCCTCTTCCTCCTCCCTCCCTTTAACCTTTGCCCCCCCCCCATCTCTTTTATTTTCCTTTGGATATCCCTCTATTGCCTAACCTTAAATCCTGAGGTTCCTCTTGGATCTGTCCCAGTCACTGTTCTCAGATCACTAAAGACTCTCTTCTAGAGAATCTCTTTGACTTCCATATTGCCAGATATCTTTTACACCATGCTGACTTCCAATTTTTTACCCTATTCCAGAACCAGATATCAAACTACCTATTTGGTACCTCTATTTGGATGTCTCACATATATTTCAAAACTGAACTGATGACTTTATCTCCCCAAACTTCTTTTCCTGTCAATGTTACACATCTCAGTAAAGGTAAAATTATACATCTAGTTGCTTGTACCACTTTCTCAAGTTCCATGTATGATGAATCACTGATTTCTACCAAGTCCATCTCTTAAAAAATTCTCACATCTAGTCACTTAATCTTCACTGCCACCTTTCAAGTCAAGGTATCCTCCCTTTCCCCTATACTAATATCATATTCTCTTACAGGTCTTCACATCTACCATGCCTCCTTCCAAGTCATTATCTACACTGCAGCTGGGGCAATTATTTTAAAAACCGTCTAATGTAGCCTCCATGTATAAAACCCTTCAAGAGCTTCCAACTTAATTTGCGTTAATGCTAAGCATCTTTACCCTATTTTCTAAGGTTCTTCACAGTCTTTTAGAGTAGGCAATACCATGCTGGTGTGGCTCCAACATAATTGGAACTGTCTCACGTTTGCTGGTAGAAGCATAAAGTGATAGAGCCATTTTGGAAAAGTCTGGGAGTTTTTCATAAAGGGAAACATACATTTACTATACAACCCAGCAATCCTCCTCCTAGGTAATTACTCCTACATAAGAGAAATAAAAACCTGCATTAACACAAAACCCATAGGTACATGTTTACAGTGGCTTTATTTATAATTGCCAAAAATTAAGAAAATCTCAAACATCTTTCTACTGACCAAACAAAGTGTCATACATCTATACAATGGAATAATAATTAACAATAAAAAGAACAAATTACTCATAGACATGAAACATGAGTGAATCTCATATTCATTATGCTAAATCATGGCGGCAAATTATGGTTTTCCACCTAAATCTGGCTGCCACCTGTTTTAATAAATAAAGTTTTATTCAAACATGATCACACCCAATCATTCATATAGAATCCATGACTGTAACAGTAGAATGAGTATCAACAGAGACTGTATGGTCTGCAAGCCTAAAACATTTAATACGTGGCCCTTTACCAAAAAGTTTACCAATCCCCATGCCAAGTGAAAGATGCTAGACTCGGAAGCCTACATTTGGTATGATTCTGTTTTTATGATGTTCTATAAAAGCAAATGTATAGGATCAGAAAACAGATCAATGATTGACAGGGTTTGGGTGCTGGGGGAAAGGAAGATTGACTACAAAGAGAACAAGTGAATTTTTGAGGTTGACAGAAATGTTTCTATACCTTGATTATGGTAGTGGTTATATAACCATACATACTTGTGAAAACTCACAGAACTGTATATTATAAAGGGGGAATTTATACAAATGATTATTTGTATATAGTCATTATGTATCAGGTACTATTATAAAGGTTTTACTTTTTTCTACTCATTTAACCCTCACAATCACCCCATGAACTAGGTAATGCTTTGGTCTCCATTTTTACAGAAGAACTAAACAGAAGAGAAGTTAAGCAATTGGTCCCTGCCTATACAACTGGTATACAGTAGAGCTGGGAATTGAACTTACACAGTCTGGCCACAGAAACTAAGTTTTACATTGCTATGCCATACTGACTCTACATATAATCTGAGAAAAAAAATAAAGAAAAAGACTAAATAGTTATAATAGGATAAGTTATCATCAGTTGCCAAATGCAGAAAGTTTTTTTGGTTTATTTTTTGGTATGGTTTTGTTGTGGGGGTTTTGCCTAACAGTCCTCCCAAACAATTTTTTTTAAATACACGACACTATTGATGGTAGTTTATTTAATTTCTGACACTACATTTAAAATAACATTTTATTTTTGTTTATTTTTTTCATAAAAGCTGGGAAGTGTTGCAACTGAGAAGCTAAGCACCAAGTTTATTTTAGAGGGAATAAACAGCCTTAGGCCCTACTTCTAATTATGACAAGAAACTTATTTTGGCTTCATATGGCTTTGAGTCACAAACACATCTGCACTCTACCTTCCCTAGAATATGTTGACTGAGGGGAAATGAATAGAAAGCAGCAGGAATAAAGCAGTAGTAGTAAGTAACAGCATGCTCTCAGAGGCCTCTGAGCTCCAAATCTTCCCAGAACTGCCCTCTACTCACCCTCCTTCTTTCTAAGGAGCTGGATCCAACAGGAATCTGGGGGTTAGGCTCCATTCAAGGACTGATTCAGAGATTCTGGGAGAAGTCTTGGAAAAGCAACCTGTGCAAAATCACCTGAGAAACCAAAACTCTCCCATGTGTCCTGAGAGGACATCTTACCTACTGTCACTCATTCAATCAATATGTATTGAAGGCCCTCAAAAAATCTATACAATGGAGGACAAACAAAGATAAAAAGGAAAATATAATATTGCTTAACAGCTGGATTTAAGATAGAGAAGATACTACAAGAGCCACAGGAGGTACCCCTAATTCAAACTGGAGAAAGTTTCCTAAAAACTATAGCTACATCAAGCCAAGATAGACTAAGAGGCATTAGCTGAGTGACGATAAACCACAAATGAAGTACACTACCATGGGTTAAAAGAGGAAGTCATACTAGCAAATTAGCATACTACTTTCTTAAAAATACGAGCTACACATGCAATATTTTAAAATTGCTATATTTCACATAAATACAGCAATTTTAATTTTTCACTAAGATTTCTGAGATAAATGTACTGAAACTAAACTACCCTCAGGTAGGACTAGCACGTTCTTATTAGACCAGCATTCCCCTTCACTGGCTTGACATCACCAATTTGGCCCCAGTAGGCACAGAAGTTTGCCAACCCTGGCCTAAAGACAGGACAGGCCCAGCACCACTAGATTCAGAATTCATTTCCTAATTCAGCCATTGATGCCAGAGCAAAGGAGAGTCCAAGACAAAGCAAACTGCCTTTTGTCTAGCACAGTTCCAACCACAGCTCCCAAACAAAAAATTCTTATATTGGATGAATTAAAAGAATACATAATATTTAATATTATTTTGATGTTGTTATTTATGATTATATTTAATTACCATAGTTGTCATTAACTTGTAAGCAAATTTTTGTATGCATTTTAAAAAGATAAAATTCCTCCAGCATTCTGATAGAAAGCATACAGCTTTTGTCAAGAGACTGACACACTGAACACAGACTTAAAATTGAAAGCCACGTTCATCTTTGAGAGTTTATATCCCAGAACACAGAACAGGACTTGGAGTAAGATCAGCTTCACTATGTCTGCACACCATTAGACTTGCAAATTAAAACAACAACAACAAATTCCTAGACATTTGCAACTTCGGGTGAGACCGAAAACAAGATCTAATAATTAGTGTCTATTTCTGAAAGAAGTGTGTATTTAAAGACCACAGGCAATTAACAGCCAGGTTGTCCTGTAATCATGTAGAGCGATAACTGGAGTATAAAGTAGGGTTTCATGCAAATCACTGCATACTGCAAAACTATGGCTCTTTCCCATGTTATGTGATTTAATCACATATTGATAATGGAACTGTTAAGTTTAAAGGAAATTGCTTCATGTTTTGTTGTCATTGAAATAGACTGACTATATCTCTATATTTCTGGAAAGTAAATGCAACAATCATCTCCTTATAGTGAATCTTAAGATATTTTAATGGCCTTTACCTTCTGAGTTACTTTGTGATTCTAAACAATGATTTTTTTTCTTTATAATTACATGACAGTAAGCAACACTTCTCAGTGTAAACATACCTGGCAATGAACCCAGGATTGCTCTATAGAGGGGTTGCAAATGAGTAGACTGGGGGCCGGACAAGAGAAACAAGACAAGCTCATCTTTCCAGGGTGGCTGAGAACAGAGCTCTAGCTGACCTGGAAGATGCCATCCAACCCATAAGTGACCAAGGTTTCTTTGAGAAATCACAGAGAAACTCTTTTTATAATAGTAACATATCGTTAAGAAACTTTTTATAGCTGAAAAATAAGGAAAACCATGTGGCTCTGCCTAACGCTACTTTAAATAAATTCACATCATAATAGACTACATAATCTGAGGTTTAAGGATTATGTTTCATCGGTTTTCAATGAAATATTTTTGAAATATGAATACGTGTTTGGGAAGTATCTACACTTGATATCATTCAATTCCAAAAGCACACTGAGAATCAGAAGATGTGGACGGGGAGCCTGAGATGTGAGAGGGCACAGAGGGAAGATGACGAGAATTGTCACTTGCCTGATTGCAACTAGACCACACACTCTAATATGTTAGCTCCTTTAGGTACCACATTACCACACAAGAGCCCTGGCCAGGTAGCTCAGTTGGTTGGCGTGTCATCCTGCCCAGGGGTGTCTAACCCACGACCCAGGATGGCTATGAATGCAGCCCAACACAAAATTGCAAATTCACTTAAAACTTTATGATACCTCTTTGTTTTCATTAGTGTTTGTGTATTTTAATGTGTGGTCCAAGACAACTCATCTTCTTCTAGTAAGGCCCAGAGACACCAAAAGGTTGAACACCCCTGCTCCTAAAGGATGCAGGTTCGATTCCCAGTCAGGGCACACACCTAGGTTGCAGGTTCCAGCCCAGTCAGGTGTATACAGAAGGCAACCAATTGATGTTTCTCTCTCACATGGACTTTTTTTTTTCTCTCTCTCTTTCTTTCTCTCTCTCCAAGGTCAATGAACATATCCTCAGGTAAGGATTTAAAAAAAAAATTACCACGGAAACACATCCTTTGACCAGCAAGGAAACTGAGTTTTGTGATTCCTGGAGCAAATAACTGAGAGAACCACACTTCAATCCCAGGTTTGACTCTAAATCACATGTCCTCACCTCTGCTAGGTTACCTCTGCCTATACGTGTGAGTCACCTGGGCCCTGAGACCCACTCTCCTCTCTGACATCAACAAT
The DNA here is from genome assembly GCA_004027475.1 of Anoura caudifer. Classification (NCBI taxonomy): domain Eukaryota; kingdom Metazoa; phylum Chordata; class Mammalia; order Chiroptera; family Phyllostomidae; genus Anoura; species Anoura caudifer. The sequence continues at coordinate 191,447 of PVKU01000013.1, read as the reverse complement.
GCAGGAAAGTGTTGATGGCAGTCAGTATAATCAGAAGTCCTAGGGACCCTGCATAGCCCACAGCCAGCCACACTGGACAGTGAAGCTGACAACCAAGGTTCCAAGAAATAGCACTTCTCCTTAAAAACTGAATACCTATAGAAGTGGGTACGGAACTAAAAGAAGGCTCACTCTTCCCAGATTCCCCTCAGGTGAGTAAAATGCTGACCCAGTGAGTCAAATGACTATTTCCAAGCAATTCACATGGCCACAGGCTACATTTTAACCTTATGTTCAAAATAGTTTGTGGTCAAATGTGTGATGAACACTTTCCACTTCTCTGTGAAATATTTCATCAAATATATACATATTGAAAACCTTTCTAGTTTGTACTCACAAGTTTATAATGAGATCTAAAATTGTCTTTGTTGAAAAATCACAAATTATAAAATAAGTGAGTAAAATTAACATTGCCTAAATTATCTTAAAGCATCTGTTTTCCTCTTAATTTGCAAAACCCTACCTAGAGGAAGCCTTCCTAACATAAACACAACATAACTATTAAGCAGGGAGATGAGGAGAGAAAAGCTAAAGGACTCTGTCTGAAGCATTTATAGAAAGTTTCCTCAGTCTTACAATATCCCTACAAAGTTTCTTAAAAGGGCCTTAAAATGAATAAATAGTTGAAAATGAAATGCAATGTCAAATCAAAATGAATGTCAGTGTTGCTCAGTTAGCAACAGCCTAGAAGCTCACCAGCTGTCAACGCTAATCATAGCTCAGTCGTTGACTCACTGTGTGACCTATAGCAATACAGTTAACCTCGCTGATTTTGTATGCCAGCAATAAAATAGCATCACAAACTCCTCGAAGGCCTGGTGTGAGTTAGAACTCAAAGATATTGCCATGGCCCCACTTTGGGAGCTAAGTGTTAAACAAAAACCAAAATTATAAGGAAGATGATAGGATGCTCTTCAAAGAACATTTCCAACTCTGTCGGCATAATTTTAGTGCTTTGATGAAGCATGCCTCTAAAGAAACAGTCAACCATATAGCGTAGTTAAGAATAGTTTCAACTGGCCTTATCGAAAACACAGTGTATTCAGAATCTTCATCAAGCTTTAGATATCAGACACAGCCTCAACATATTTGGTTGTATTTCAAGGAGGAAAAAAACCAGTTCTTCCAGGAATCTGTGCATGTGGTTCTAAATAAGAAAAATAAATGAATTATAGAATCTTTGGCATAAATTCTTAAAACTCACACCAAAAGAAATATAGCTTATTTGTCGACTACATTTGAAACTAAAGTCAGGACACAGATGTAATGGCTGGATGCTTAACAAAACTTTTTCTCTTCTTCTAGGGAACACTACTGGACCACATTTCCCACCTCCCTTACCATTGCCTGGAAATGGTCCAATAGGTCAAAAGGCCCTATAATATGGCAGAACCACTAGAATAAAGGGACACAGGTTCCTGAATATAGTAATTGCAAGAAACAAGTCCCCAACGACCCACATTGAACTGTAATATGGGCAAGAAATAAGTCTTCATTGTGACAAGCCACTGAACTTTGGGAGTTGTTTATTACACCAATCTGCTTACTCCACTGAATACACAAATATGAGATGTACTTAGCATTAAAATCCAAGATTCACAACTCGCCTGCTTCGTATGCAATCCATACAGGGTTCAGAATTTTCCTGATGAAGAATCTTCTGTGATGTTGAGTACTCATTGTTTACATAAAAATAAATCCATAGAGATAAAGCTCTAAAAGGTAAAAATTCTAAAAGACAAAGGAGAGATATATCTACCTTCATATTTCACACAGCTGATGCTGATGGCACTTTAAGCTGGCAAGTAGAACCACGAACCCTATTCTTCAATCTCTAGTCCTCTCTCCTCCTAAATATACCTTCTTCATACGGTATCTAACAATGTAGTTTCTATCTAAACATAAAATCAAAAATGAAGACTGTTTAAAAACAGCTGCTATTACAGTACTTTGTAAGTTGTTTTATTTTTATTTTTTAAGAGAAAGGCTGTTTATGAACCTATGAAAAATGCCTCTGGTGATGAGAGATTATTTACTCAGAGAGAACAAACAAGTCTGGTAGCCTGAATTGACTCACAAAGTTAAAAGCAATCTGGTAAGCAAACGTGTCACATAATAATTTCAGTTACATCGGTGCTCAAGATAAGCTATACTAATTTCGAACCCACAAATATGCTTTAGCTTAGGAACCAGAAGAATATTCACAACGGAAGTTAAGTCCTTAAAGGTACTGTGTTCAAAAAATATAGAGTTTTACTCACAGATAAAAACTGAAATTTTTAGAATTTAAATTTCTTTAATTGATATCATGTTCCAGATGCTATGCTTAAGATTTTAAGTATATATTTATTTTTATCTTTTAAAGGCTTTATTTATTTTAGAGCAGTTTTAGGTTTACAATAAAATTGAGAGGAAAATCCAGGGATTTCCCATGTACCTCTTCCCCCGCACATGCATGGCCCAGCCATTGTCAACATCAGTCACCAGCGTGGCACATTTTTTACCAAAGATGAACCTACGGAATATTGGTACATCTCAATCACTGAAAGCTGATAGTTTCCTTAAGGGTTCACTCTTGGTGTTGTACATTCTGTGTGTTGGGACAAATACATAATGATATGTACTCAGCATTATAATATCATACAGAGTAGTTCCTGTGCCCTAGAAATCCTCAGTGTTCTGCCTGTTCATTTCCCCCCACACACTCCCACCTCCTGGAAACCACTGATCTTTTTACTGTCTCCAGAGTTTTACCTTTTCTAGATGTCATATAGTTATAATCATACAGTAGGTAACTTTTTCACAGTAACTTTTTTCACTTAGTAATATGCATTTCAAGTTCCTCCACGACTTTTCATGGCTTGACAATTCATTTCTTTTTAGCATTGAAAAATAATTCCAATGTTTGTATGTACTACAGTTTAGTTTACTTACCTATTCACCTACTGAAGAGTACCTTGGTTCCTTCCAAGTTTTGGAAATTATGAATAAAGCTGTTATAAACATCCATGTGTAGGTTTTTTTGTGGACATAAATTTTCAACTCCTTTGGGTAAATATCAATGAGCATGATGGCTGAATTATATGGTAAGAATATGTTTAGTTTTGTAAGAGACCAGGAAATGCACATCCCCACCAGCACTAAAGGAGAGTTCCTATGCTTCACATCCTAACCAGCATTTGGAGTTATGCTTATGATTTTGGTTTCTTTTCTCTCATCATTCGTCTGAACTTCAAGTTTCTCTAACATCTACCAGTGTCTTTGTCCAGCAGTTAATATATAACATTATGTCAACCAAAAGCTCAGCTGTTTAAAGAAATCTGGTGATATATCTTTTTTTATTATGCCTAACAAGGCTAGGTCTATTTCAAATTTTTGTATCTTATATCATGGAAAGGGAAAGAAATACAATAGATACTAAAGATCTGCTATGGGTCAGGTACTATGATCACTGGTTTCTAAATACTGACTCAGTGCTAGGCAGGGGAAAGAGCCTGGGAGTAAAGTGACATTAATTAACCTTACCTTACAAAGAAACTAGAGTTCCAAAAACTTTCATAACCTGTGCACAATAACAAGCTCACCAAAACCCAGCTACACTTATATAAAAGACACATTCAGAAAGCTAAATATCTTTTCATCTGGGGATCTATTAAAATAAACCCAAAAGTACATCTTACTTTGATTAGATATGCTCATTCTATTCTTTGTTGTTTTTCCAATATTTTGGATTATGTCATTGTTACTACCAATCATAAGGCCTTGGTTTATTAGACTCTCTCACAAATAATGTTTTGAGAGGAAGAAAGAGACTGAAATTTAAAAAAATGTCCTCAAAATTCCTATGAATTTTAATTATTCATTCATTACTTTGCCTTTCATTAGCGTGAATGTTTTTCCTCATAGATTTTGATGATAGTAACAGAGGTAGCATAGGTTCACCTATAATTCAACTCACCTAATGCATCATCACTATCATTTTTTCATATCCCCTTGATTAATACATAAAGGTGAACTATAGCATTCTTCTCCTCATTTTACTGATTGGGGCAAATGAGGCTGAGAGAATTTTAGAAATTTGCCCATAGTCGCTTAATTCTTAAGAAGTAGAGCTAGGTGTTAGATATAGTTGGCCTGCAAAGACTGCTTTAAAGATCACGCTCTTATGTTTTCTGCCTTTTGGCTCAAGAATAAAACATAATCAATGGAATCCCTCAATTCCGTGATCCTAATAATATCACTCCCCACACTGAAAGGAGACCTTGATTTCCATAGTCCAAAGCCCACTTCCTGCCTTATAGATCCGGTGCAAAAAAAAAAAAAATAGAAAAAGACTTCTATTCACATCCAGGCTTTCAGAAAACTCTCAGTGGTTCTCAGGTTCCACCTCAAAGCTGGTTCACAAAGCCCACCACACCTTCACAGTGGGTAATGGAAGGAATAAACCTCACATGTGTTATGTGAGAGGGCCCACCCTTACACTGAAATAGATGTTTGCTACATCGGCCGTATCAACGGGGTTGAAAAGAAACCCACACCATCACACCGCTGTTTCCAGTTAGGGCCTCAAAGGTATGAAATGAACGTTGAGGTTTGTTTGTCTGTTTGTTTTAATTTTCAAAAAATGCCTCTGGTCTATTACGAAAAGACAAAAACTTAGGGGACTTCAGTTAAATCTCAGCACTCCCACCCTAGTGTTGCCCCCATTTCCCTCCCAGCCATTCCCTGCCACCCGCCCCAGCCAACCCCATTCTTCCTCCAGAGAAACCCCCCTAGGGAACCTCATATAGCCCTGACTTTAACACCCTCTACTCTGCCCCTCACTAAGGTTGTTTACTGACTTAAAAATACCCAAGGCCCTCTCTCTTGATTTAAACTACCCTCTCCATCTACTCCATTCTCCTATCAGCTCAGATTAGGAAAAAAAGGGTGGCCCATGAAATAAAACTTTTCTCTCACTAGATATTAAGGAATCACAAGAAGAGCATCCTGTCCTGAGAGGAAGATTAGGTGTCTTCTAAGTCCTTTCCCATTAAAACTTTATTATTAAACAGACCTATAATAAATAGGAAGTGACAAACACCTTGCTCCTGAAAATCTGCCCACTGCTTCAGAAGCTTGCTACATTCCTGGTGGGACTTAAGTCAGAGCTAGGATGTGTACCCCTATACTCAGCTTCTGTCCCTCAACACATGGCTGGTCTGGGCAGAAGAAAAATCAAGAAGCCTTTGTGGAAACTTAGTCACCTACTTGTGGGTAAGGAAATAAAAAAAGGGAGGTTGAAATGAACAGAAAGCCTCTTCAGGACCCCTCAAAAAAACCCTACATACAAAACTAAAGGGGGCCTGTGATGGGGATGCATTGTGGCCACAAACCTCCTCCCTGCAGGTGGACACAGTCAAAACTCAGCTGACATCCATCTCCTTTCCCTACCAGCTTCTGCACTGAAGTGGAGATTTAGTTTGACTACCTCCAAATACATATACACTAATGATAATAACAGCTCTCTCCTTAGGCCATCATCTTTATCCCTTCTAAATCTGACTTCATTTATCACAAAAGAAATAAAAATCTCTGGGCTTCACGTGGGTCAACAGTGGAAACTATTCACCATTGAAACACATAATATAAATGCAAACAATCTGCTTGTATGAGGGAAGTACTACAAAGTAAAGTGAGATGAAAAAATCATTGCTGTCACCCCTAAACCCCAACCTGCCCCCAGAATTGCCAGCATCTCCACAAGTGTCTCTATTTTCTCACCTATTCAGGCAACTGGGTAAATTGTAAGTGGAACACATCTTATCCAATTTAATTGTGTTTTCTGTCTAATTAATAAAAAAAAAAGTGTATATGACAGTTTCCCTTCTATTCTTTCACTTGCAAATATAAGCTAATTTAACTGACTTAGCACCCAAACACTTACAGAACTACCCCATCATCAAATGTGCTTTAACAATTGATCAACTTCTGGAATCAATTTGTTTGTATTTAGGATGCAACCCCTGTCTGTATTTTAGGAAGGAAGCTTTGTACTGGGAATATCAAATGAGCACAAGCTAGGGGCCAGGCGGACAGAAATGCTGATATAGATATGCCACCAAAATGTGCCTGAACTTAAAGTCAGGAGATGGCTCTCTGGTACATCAGCATCTTGGGCTTTCAACACCAACTCACTCTTAAAAGAGGGTAATTTATCAGTTGGAATCATCCTAGAAAACTAGAAAAAAATATATAAACACAAGCTAATACTATAAAGTTTTGTTCTGTTTAAAAAAATGAAGCATGCCTAGTCACATTTAAGGCCATGCTTCTATAAAATTTAGCCAAATAATGAGTATTAAGGGGCAGATTTTTCTTGACAATTGAAGTCAGGAAAATTCCCCCCCTCCCACCCAGAATGGTTCTGATTGGCAGATATTTTCTGAGAATAGACAGCTGAGGCCTGTGGTCATTTTATGTCAATGGCTCAGATGAGTTGGTCTCCTTTTTCCCTCTTGCACCTCCCCCAGACTTTTTTTTTTTTTTTATGCCAATCACTATGGCTACATCTCAACCTGCTACACAAAATATGCTGATAGGAGCTTCCTGCCAAGATGGAGGCGTAGCTGGACACACCATGCCTCCTCTCATAACCAAGATTAAGGACAACAAAAATATAGAACCAAAAAAAAAAGAAAACCCAACCAGGACAGAGAGAAAACTGAACTGTGCAGGAGTCCAACAACAACGATTCAACCAGACCGGTAAGAAGGGCAGAGTCAGTGGCCAGCTGAGTCCACGGCAGACGGAGTCGGATGGTGACGGGATAAGCTGGTGGTGGTCCTTGGTGCGCAGTCCCTCCAGGTGCGCAGGCAGCGGTGCTGCCAAATGCAGGGAGTCCAGGCGGGGCGCACAAGGCAGTGGACCACAGACACACATTCGCGCGCAGATAAACCACGCAAAAGAGGGCAGCAAGACAGACTGTTCAACACAGGACCCCAGCGCCAGAAAGTGAAGCCTAAAAGCACCCATTGAAAACACTTGTAGGAGCTGAGGTGCCAGGAGGGAGTCCCAGCCTCACATCAGAGTTCATTGGGGAGACCCACAGGGTACTGGAGTGTGTGCAGGCTCACCCACACGGAAATCAGCACCAGAAGGGCCCAATTTGATAGGAGAAAGAGAATGAAGGGACTGGAATCCTCGAAACAGCACGGAGCAAGAGCCATTGTTCCCTCTCTCACCCCCCCCCCACATCCAGCATCACACCAGTGACAGGGCTACCCCGCCCTGGTGAACGCCTAAGGCTCTGCCCCTCACTACAAAACCACATAAAAACAAACAAACAAACAAACAAAAACAAGGATGGCTCAAAAGGGAGAACAGACCGGGTCCGGAGATAATTCATCTGAGTGACCAGGAGGTGGTCAACCTACCAGATGCAGAGCTCATAGCACTGGTAGCCAACTTATCAGAAGCACAGTTCAAAGCTCTGGTGATTAGGAAGTTCACAGAATTGGTTGATTTTGGTCACAAATTAGAGGAACAAATGGAGGCTACAATAAGTGAAGTGAAGAAAAATGCACAGGGAACCAATAGTGATGGGAGGAAAACTGGGAATCAGTGGAACGGACCAGAAGGAAGAAACAAACAACCAAACAGAAAAGAAAGAAGAAACAAGAATTCAAAAAAATGAGGAGAGGCTTAGAAACTTCCAGGACATCTTTAAATGTCCCAACATCCGAAGTATAGGGGTGCCAGAAGAGGAAGAAGAAGAGCAACAAGTGGAAAACTTATTTGAACAAATAATTAAGGAGAACTTCCCCAATCTGGCAAAGGAAATAGACCTCCAGGAAGTCCAGGAAGCTCAGAGAGTTCCAAAGAAGGTGAACCCAAGGAGGAACACACCAAGGCACATCCTAATTCCATTAGCCAAGATTAAAATGAAGGAGAGAATTCTAGAAGCAGCAAGGGATAAGGGGACAGTCACCTACAAAGGAGTTCCCATCAGACTGTCAGCTGATTTCTCAAAAGAGACCCTACGGGCAAGAAAGGGCTGTAAAGAAGTATTCCAAGTCATGAAAGTCAAGGACCTACATCCAAGATTGCTCTATCCAGCAAAGCGTCATTTAGAATGGAAGGGAAGATAAAGCACTTCTCAGATAAGGTCACATTAAAGGAGTTCATCATCACCAAGCCCTTATTATATAAAATGTTAAAGGGACTTCTCTAAGAAAAAGAAGATCAAAAATAGGACAGTAAAAAGACAGCAAACTCACAGATATTAACAACCACACCTAAAACAAAAGCAAACTAAGCCAACAACTAGACCAGGAGCACAAACACAAAAATGGAGATAACATGGAGGGTTATCAACAGGGGAGTGGGAGGAGAGAGAGAGGGGGAGAGAAAAGGTACAGAGAATAAATAGCATTGATGGTGGGTAGAAAATAGAAAGGGGAGGGCAAGAATAGTATGGGAAAAGTAGAAGATAAAGAGCTTATGAAACATGGACATGAACTAAAGCAGGGAATGTGGGTGGGAGGGGGTGTGAAGGGTAGAGGGGAATAAAGGGGGAGAAATGGGACAACTGTAATAGCATAATCAATAAAATATAATTTTAAAAAATGCTGATAGCAGTGGCTTAAAGACACAGGAATTATCACAAAAGAATGTACACACTTGAATGCATATCTTATGCAATTCATTGACTGAATATGCCTATGACAATTTTTCTCAAAAATACCTGTCAGCTTGAAATTATAGATGACTCAAACTGCTGGTATCTGTTTCATTTTGGCTATTAGGGTGGTCAGGATGTCTAATGTAGGAAGGAGAAAATGACAAAATGTCCCAGAATCAACAGACCCTTGCTTGCCTTGATTTTATTAACTAAAACTCACCCCCAACTAGACTGAATGGAGAAAGTATCAACTGTTTATTCTGTTCTTTGAGATTAAAGAGAAATCAAACATTAAAAAGAAAAAAGTACAAAGTTAAGTTATAAACTCTGAGGTAGAACATGCCTTGCTGTGGTTAAAAGGCATAAACCATGTACAAATTTAGCAACAACTCATCATATTAAATGTCATTACCTTTGCACTGGCATTTTCCAGTGTCATTACAGGTAGCACTGGTTAAGGATGGCAGAAGTAATCTAATCCATTAAAGCCCAACTCCTAACATAACTGCTCTTCTGAAATAGCCTCAGCAGAAGTAACATTTTTTCACACTCACTTTTAAGTAACCAAGACAACATTTTAAAAGAGACTGTGCATTATCAAGTAAAGATAACTTCCATTACAAGTTAGTCAATTAATAACTGAAACATACACACCTGGAGAAACCTTAATGTAACATGATCATAGTTAAGAATGAAAAAGACTAACATAACCTGTTTAATATTGCCCATTATAGGAGGAAGCACTAAAAATAAGCTTAAAAAAAAAAAAAAAAACCCTATAAACCAGAGAACTGATTCTTCCTGGTATGTGTATTTAAAGTGGTATTTCCCATTTAGGACATGGGACTCCAAGAACGTGGCTGGCTCCACCACCTAGTGTCCCAAAACAACCTAAACCACCAGTGCCAAGACAACCATGGCTTCAAGATTTTCACAAAAATGTAGAAAATTAGTAGTTCACAGACAATCTAGCTATAAAGAGCTACCCAGTTTCCTTCCCCACCATCTTTGCTTCGGAAATGCACCATCCAGCTGGTATCACAAAATGCCGTCACATCACGGGGGGACTTATATTGACTAGGGAGGTGGCTACCAGCATTTTAAGCCTGAAAAACACAAAACTATTCACCAAAATTATTTCCTGGCATTAATTTGAACTATGGGAAGGCATGGTTGTAGTGCCTTTTTTCTCCAAAGGAAAATAAAATGAACTGAAAAATAAACTCAGCACATTAAATTATTTGGAAACTTCATGACAATCTCATTTTCATGATTTTCCCATAAAAATTTTACCAAATATAAAGTAATACTACACAACTAACCATTTAAAAATAAAATGAAGGTTCAAAGCAGGGCCTTTTACATAGGCTCTTTCTTTTCCATTTCCTTTCTCAGCTGCCTGCCTTCTAATAAGACAAACTTCTGGCAGGGACATAGAGAGTATCCAGACATTTGGAAGAATTAAGCAAGGAAAGTCTAAATGAACAAACCCCGGCACTTGGAAATGAAGCAGTCTTTTAAAACCAAAAAGCCAAAACAGAGGCTAAATTATATAATGCTTTCTGATAAAGAAATTAACTTTGAAAAAATGGGATACACAGAGTTCTCACAGATCATTAAGGCAGTATTCTAAACTAGTGTCTTTCACATCAAGCTGACAGTCTGTAATAAAATCATTACTGTACATACGCCCCCCATTGTTTTTTTAATGTATAATCTTTATTATTTTTTTCCATTACCATTTAGTCCCCTTATACCCCCCTCCCCCTGCAATCACCACCCTGTTGTCCATGTCCATGAGTCCTTCCACACATTGTTCTTTAACAGATTTAAGTTTATAGCATAATAAATACATACACCATTACTTACTTGCTTCCTTCTATAATGAGCAAACTGAGAGAGGCCTAGGACAGTTGCAAGAGCACCTCCTCCAGCAAGAATAGTCCCTTTCACTGCCTTTTTAAATGCCATTTCTTAGCCTACAAAAAAAAGGGGGGGAGACAAAAAGTTAATTAGGATTTTTATTGCATTAACAGTCCCAATAATAAAAAGAGACTATACAGGAAATGAAACTATGTTAAACTAGAAAAGAAAACATGAAATAAGGAAGTTACTAACATGCCTATTTGAATATTACCATTCAAAAACAATAAACAAAGAAATCCTAGACATGGGAATTGACTATACAAAAGTTACTTTCCAACAGGAATTAAAGAAAGAAAAGCAAATTAAGGGACACCCGGGGATATTCAGATAGTATAGAGTCAAGAGAGCTGTGAAAAGAAATGTCATTGTATATCCGACAAAATTGCATGCTGTCCTTGCGGATTTGTTCAGCTGCTAATCCCCTCCACAAAGAGAATGGAAAGAAGTCTTCTATCACTCAGCATGACAATGAACAGTCATGCCTGCTTCAGGTTCTTTGGCAGTGTTTAACTCAAATCTCGTACAACTCCATTCCTGAGTGTTTTTTCCCCTTCCTAATGAAGTTCTCACTAGAGCTCAAGGCCCACACACTCACATTTCCATCTCTCTAAGAGTCTACACTTCACAGACACAAAGTCAAAGGAAACCATGCCTTGGTCATTTCTTAAAGTGCCAGTTTAACACTGTTGGACTTCCTTTCATTGAAGAAACTTAAAAAAAACAAGTTATCTCTAGCCAGAGTTGCATGACACCACAATTTCAAGGGAAACGCTCCAGACCAAGTACTCCTGTGCTCACTGTATAATTTCTAAAGTGTTGCACTGTGTTCGCTCTTGACTGTATTTCTTCTCACCTTTTTTAAAAAAATATTTCAAATATTAGACTCATGAAATTTTGTAAGTTTTTTGAAGACTTAAATATTCTTTACTTTTCAGAAACCCCCCCCCAAAAAAAAAAGAATAAAAATGAAAATCCCACCTAAACACCTCTAGCCAGCTTTTATTCTGCTAAACAAAAAAGATAACATTGTGTGATCACCGGAAAACATTCTAATCTACAGCCACTAGTACCCGCCTAAGACTTTTACTCACAATTACAGCTGGCACACCCGCATCTTTCAGGGCAGTCTCTCCCCTATTTTCCTGAATAAGCAGAGGTCTGACCTGTCTGGACAATACGCCTGATACTCTACAGATATTTCATAACTCAAGAAAGTATTTAACATGAAGTCAGTTTTAACCTAGGTATGGTAAAGAACTTATAGTATCTCAACGTAAACTATGACACCTCAAATATTTGGGTCCTTAAACAAAGAACTGCAGTGCAGTTGGTAACTACGATCTACAGAAAATTTATTTTGGAATACTTTAAATTATATACTAAAATAAAAGTTGGCATTTCCTAAAATTTTATTTTTACTCTGATCTCATTCCTTCTGACAAACTCCTAAATTCTAAAACTCATCTTTATTAAGATTCTCACAAGAAAAATATTTCACATGCATCTGTTCTCTGTGGCTGGAGGTCTCTTCTCTCTCTCTCTTTTTTAAGATTTTATTTATTTACTTTTAGAGAGAGGGGAAGGGAGGGAGAAAGAAAGGGAGAGAAACATCAAGTTGTGGTTGCCTCTCACATGCCCCCTAACAGGGAGCTGGCCCGTAACCCAGGCATGTGCCCCACTGGGAATCCAAATGGTGACCTTCGGTTCGCAGGCTGTACTCAGCCCACTGAGCCACACCAGCCAGGGCTGGAGTTCTGTTCTTGGCTGTACCTTCTCTACATCAACCATCCTCTCACCCCCAAGTTATGCAAAACAGTTGGTATATGCTGGCTAGGAGCCTCTGTTCAGTCAACCATAAATAAAATCTAATGTCCAATGTTGCTCTGACAGTAAAAACCAAAACTTAGCCTATTTGGAAGACACCCATTTGTTACAGCTAACCATCACCATTCCTAGAACTACTATAAATGCTCAAATGAGTTCCTATGGCACAAAAGAAACCCTAGCAGCCCAGAGTTGATAGTGTGCTATCTCCAGGCTAACTGGGTTCCCCTGACAATTAGGGACAGAGAATAGAGACCTAGTGAATACCTAAACAATCCATCTGCCCTCCCCACACAGGCAGCGGCCTGATGTTCCCTTGGATGTGTTTTGTAGCTGATTTGACTTTAGCTCAGTACCATTGCTCCTGTCTTGATAATGACATTTATGACCTCAGAAAGGATACCACACATCAACATAGCCAACTGAGGGATATCACATAACACAGTCAATGAAAATGTTTCACCAAAGGTGTTCACTCAGCCAGTTAAGTTTGGAGGTAGTTTTTCCAGTTGTCTAGGTTCCTGTATTCCTTGCCACCTTAGTATATTGCTTAAATTTCATTTGTCTAGAACCAAAACTTGCTAAGGGGGATATTTTCATGGGGTCTCTCAATGAGCCACTAATACTAACAAAAAAACTGCACTGGTATATTATTTTGCAAAGTTAGCGATAATATTGACTATAATCAATAGTTTCTCTTTTCAATAATTTCATAAAATAACCAATACTTAGGGAATTTCTATTGTGATCAAATTCATCCATAAGATCATCTAGCTATTTGTAATGAATAAATCACTCTTATAGGTAATTAAAAAACAGAAGTACAGAATCAGTCAATTTGACCTGGCTCTCCTATGATGATAATGATGATGATGATGATAACAATGATTGTTATAATGACAATATTTGCCATTTATTGAGTATTTGCTAATATAATAAGTACCATGCTTTTCAATCTTTATATCTATCAGCTCACATCAACATCACAACATCAGAATTTCATAAAAGAGGCAATAGGGGACTTGCCCATCATCACTCCCTAGGAAGTAACAAAACCACAACTTAGTCTATGCTCTTAAGCACAGGGTAGTCCCGGCCTGCCTTTGTTCTCAACAAGCAACTTCTTCCCAAAAGCTATACCATGTGCTTCTGTTACCCCCAAAAGAAAGTTCTATTCTGAAAACTCACCCAAAGTCTCTTGGCATCAGGGTCTCAATAAGGTAGTGAAAAACCCTCTGACAAAAATCTACTAGCAACCTTCTGCCACATAATGTAAGAACTTTGTTTTAATGTTGAAAGAAATTTAAAGCCGGATAAAAATAAACCATATGCTGTGGACTACTTACATCCATTGACACTCCATTATAAGAAGAAAAGATTTCACAATGATTACAAAAAGACTGTTTCCTTCTAAATAAAAGCTGCAACCAGCAATTTAGCAAGGAGAACAAGAATATCAATAAATCTTCACCTTTTGCAACTCAAAGCTCAAGAAAACCAAAGGTGGAAAAATCATCCCAAAAAATAGCTTAGCTGAGTTAGCACAGCCTGATGTCCAGAAAGAGCCCATAAATTAAATCCCAAACACATTGACTCAGGCAGGAGTGACTCCCACATTTGCACAGACAAGTGTCGGCCCTCCAGCTCTTCCAAGGAGAACAGCAGCTCAACTAAACAAAACCCTAGATGAAAAGGTTCTCAATTAAATATATTTGTCGGTATCTCGACAGCCCTCAAGGGATTACAATGAATCAGGAGAATTAAATATCAAAGCCTGTCTTGTAATTCTGTCTTATAACTAATTGTGCTATGTTGAGTGTTATTAATACTCTGATAGACAAGAGACCTCCAATAGCCAAAGCAATCTTGAGAAAGAACAAAGCTGAAGGTATCACAATTCCTGGTTTCAAACTATATTACAAAACTACAGAAATCAAGAGTATGGTATTTGCATAAAAACATACACAGATCAATGAAACAAAATAAAGAGCTCAAAAATAAATGCACACTTATATGGTTAACTAATTTCTGGCAAAGGAGTCAAGACTATTCCCCTGGGAAAAGATAGTCAGTCTCTCTCTCTCTCTCTCTCTCTCTCTCTCTCTCTCTCTCTCTCTCTCTTTTCAATAAATGGTGGTGGGAACACTAAACAACCACCTGCAAAAAAGACTGAAACTAGACTACTATCTTACATCATATACAAAAATCAATTAAAAATGAATCAAAGACTTAAACATAAGACTTGAAATCATAAAACTGCTAGAAGAAAACAAAGAATAAGCTTACAATCAAGTCAGAGGGACCAACTGGAAGGCAATGAAATAGTCCCCAGTTGAGAAAATGAAAGCCTGGTTAGGACTATTTGAAAAATGCAAATGCAGAGACTGATGCTTTGCAGAAATCTCTAAATGGCAGCACCAACCTAGAAACCATGACAAGACCTGAAAACCAATTACAGAAGGAAGCAGTAAGAGACTGAACGCCACAGGGGTTTCAACCTGGGTAACTGGGAACTGGCCCCAACACTACAACCCTAAGATTTAGAAAGGAAGCAGGTTTAGTGGAAAAGAGCTTAGTTTGGAATTAGGGAGATTTGAAATATTGACAGAACACCTATGTAGAGAAAATAGCAAACAGACAAACAGGTGGGTCTCAAACTTACAAGAGTAGTCAGAACTAAAGGTATGGTTTGGGGAATCTTCTGCCTAGAACTACAGGTACAGAAACATGTACTATGGCAAACAAAAACTGGGTTTGCCACTTCTCAAAGTCTGTTGACCCATGTTTTTATCTTACCCCTGCAATTTACCTGGTTCAACTTAATTCTTAGCTGTCCTTTTAGGAGCCCCATTAAAAATACCGTGACTCTGACAACGTGAACATCTGCTCAGATCCTACTGCAAACAGTCCTTGAGTGCCATCCTTTCTGCCTCCTCCTATTCGGCAGGAAGGCTACTCTCTCAGCTAAATCATGCATTTGGATGACTTAACCACACATTTTAGACTTAAAAACAAGAAATAACTATCCGCTAAAAAAGGCTAAGGGTCCCCTCAGCAACCACCCACAAGCAAATTTATTCCAGAATAAGAGCACACTTCCTGGCCCCTGAATTCCTGAAATAGAGTCTTCAAACTCCTCTCTCCATCTTACAATACTAGCTCCTCTCTTAATTTAGCATAAATAAAAATCTATCCATATGGATTATCACTCCTCTGTGGATATCCAGTAAGGGCCTTCACTTTTACAAAAATTCTCCTATCCTTGAGCCTCTTGTGTAGAAATAGCAATTTCCTTTCCAATCTCCGTGCTCACCATTAACTTAAGAAAAATTGGGACTTCTCAGGATTTCAAATCTTTTGCCAGCATAAATGTAAGCATATTTCTTTCCCCTCATCCCTTGCAAGTATAGTCAGTGTGTGTTTGGGGAGGGGTGGGGGAGGAGGTATAGCTCAAAGATCATTTTTAGAAGAGTAATTTCAATCATAAATTTTGCAGTCCATGTGTTCTCTAGCAAAATATAAAGGATTCCATGCCACCCTGATCACATAAACTGAGAAACCCAGATGAATGAGAAATTTAAAATATAAAATAAAAACACCAGGATGTAATCTAGATGTATACAGCATGTGCTGCTTCACTAAGCCCCTTACATAAGCATATGCAAGTTCAAAAGTAGCAAGAAGCTCCTTACCCTTCAATTGTGCAGTCACCCACCTTGCAGTTGTGCATGGAAAACTGTCCCTCATCCATTGTGAGTCCATGACACTCAATCAAACTCACAGGAGGTACGACACAAAGGGCCAGGCCTCAAGGTCCATCTGTATACAAATTCAGTGACTTATGGAACACAGTTATATGAATCTTACAAAATAAGGGTGGGGGACCTCATCAGAGGAAGTCCTAAGCAGCCATGGAACTTGGTAGCAAGTTCACAGCAAAATGGAACAAGAGGGATGAGCTCAAAAGTACCTTCCCAACGAGTAGCCCCATTTTAGCTATAAAAGTCAAGATTCCTGGGTGCTTTGAACAATACATGTTTCAACAAAGCAAACCCTCTCTTTATCATTCCAGTTGATGTGATATCGAATGTTTTGTACACTTCTCTACACAAAAGTACATCATAGTTCAGGCACACCAAGCATAGGCTGTAAAGTGCTTAACACAGCAACAATCAAAGCACACCATGGACTAACTTCTCTTTCACCAAGGTTGACGTTACAGTGTCAAACTGCAAAGGAGTTCTCCCTGGCCAAGCCAAGGCACTTCTACACATACACATGTCACACAGCAGCATGTGATCCCTGCAGAGACACAAACATGCTTTTTAAAGTTGTCAGACCCTAAATTAACAAAGTCGTCAGTATCTGAGGCCCACTGGCCTCTTCTTTGGAAAAAGAGAAGAGTTCTAGTCCATAAACTGAAAAATCAATCATCCTTATGTTAAGTCTGAATAGGAAATGCACCCAGGGCTTATCCACAAAAAATTATCCCAATGGAAATAAGTGAATATATCAAGTCCTAAGAAAATAGCAGATACTTTTACCTTTGAATCACCTTTTTCTCACCTTTCCCCTATTATTAAATAAATAAAATTTTAAAGCCACAAACTCAACAATAACAATGACAACCTAGAATTGTAAAAAACACATACACTGAACAGAATATCAAAGAAGAAATGAAAAGTTTTTTCTGAAATAATTGAGAAAAGTATTCTGACAAAAAAAGATAAATGAAAGAACAAAGTAAAAGTCAGCGGAAAAGTTAGAAATATAACGAATCGCCAGTTTTTGGATGTCCAAAACTTTGGACATGGTTGATTAGGAAGTTAAAGCTACATGATCATATACATCTAAACCCTAGCTTTGTCCTTGCCTCTCATGCCCCATTAGAAAGCCAGACTGCTGTAGGAAAGGCATGTTCTATTTCCAATTTCCCCAGGAAATCCCAATCCAGAAGGGCCCAACCTAAAAGATGAAAAAAAAAAAAAAAAAAAACTTAGCAAAGAAAAACTATTTTCATAAAGACAAAAAAAAAAAACAAAACATGAAACAAACAGAAAATGAAAGAAGATGCTATATTTATATTGGTTCGCATAGCTTCAAGCCAGAAAGTACTTTGGAAAAGCTTCCTACTAGTCTCTCTGGGGCACCTTTAGGTCAGTTATATCATTTCAGGAGCAAATACACAGCTACAGATAACTGAGAAAGAGGTTAGCCCAGGACCGTGCCTCAGGCTCAAACAAGGGCAGGATCCTGGAAACCTGACAGCGCAAGGAGTTGGCACAGAGATGGGCCGAGCTGGTTCCAAAGGTTCAAATCAGAGTTAAAGGAATGTAAGCAAAAGCCACCAAAAAGAAAAAAAGAAGAAGAGGAAATAAGGTCGACAACCATTTAAAGTGAGCCAGTTAAAAGGCTCTATTTGTTCCTGAAAAAAAAGAAACTGTCTCAAATGTTATTACATGAATTCTTTTGGTGGGCAAGTTAATTTTTAATTTACTTTTTTAATTTAATATTTTTAAATTTAATAACCAATTAAAGGGTTAATTTCACAAATAACTCTAAAATAAAAACATAGAGAGGGAAGAGGGCCAGAGGGGAACACGAGGATACAAGCTTGCACTCTGGTAATCATTTGTTATGTAAGACTTAAGTTTTTTTAAGAAATAGCATTTTCAAGGCAACTTCCATATTATACATTTGTTTTCTGCCATTTCTAAAATGCACACCGGTACTACAAAGTCACAAATTTGACCTTTTCCCCTTATTTTCATGAGGTTCACTATAGAATTACAAGAAATCAATGAAGCCCATCTGAGCTAATAATAGATTTATATTCATTAAGTGTAAATGATCAGTTTAATTACTAGTGGAATGATTTCTATTGCATTTGCTTTCCATAGAATTGCTATTAAATAATCATAAAAACTATAGTTAGTTCGTGCAAGTAAATTTGTTTTCCATTTTAAATTCATTTTAAAACCAAAATTATTATATATTTGCTATCCTCCTGGGTATGTTAATGGATTTTTTTTAAGTTGTAAAATCCTATCTAACATGCTTAGTATAAAATTAAACAAACTTGCATTTATACAGTAATGCCTGCTTGAGTATGGTTCGTAGGGTAATAATATGGGTGTAATAACTTATACTTTTAATTTGAACATTTCACCTAAAATGTCATATAGTGTGATATTGTTATGCTACAGAATTACATGCTTATGATTTTGTAGTAAAAGATTTTGTAATAAAAAGGGGTGTTATTTTTGCTGTGCCCTGTATATTAACTAATAAGAAATGCCTCACTAAAGAAAGAGTACGGCAAACACTGAAAAAAGCCTTGAATTCTGCCTGAGAAAGAAGGAATGTTACCAATGAATCACATAAAAAAGTTCTTTAGGCAAATAAACCACATTGGTGCTGTGCTTCCTGGAATCTTTCTGCCCTTTTACTAGCCCTGTTGTTGGGTTAGAAAAATGGTTCACATTCCTTTGGCAGCCCAAATCCTTTTTTAGATTTTTCATGCTGTTATAGAATCTACTTTAGTAATTAAGACAAGAAAAAAAGCCTTTTACTTTGATTTAGAATAAACTGCATACCAAACAATAGACTTCAAAATATCTCTTTACAGTAAAGTGTATCAAGCCTCTCATCCAGATTTATTCTAACAATTATGACTGTTGAATATACATCACAAAATGTTTCATAAAAAAATTACTTCACCATATAAATAAATGTATTTTAAAAGGACTTATGTGCTATAAAATAGTACATAGGCACAGCAAATCAATAAAAGGGGTTGTAACACAAAGGGTAGGTTTACAGTTCTGAGTACATGAAACAGAGTTTATTTGTATATTATTTGTTAATTACTGTATTATTTTTCATACAAACAACTGTAAACCTACTTTTGCCCCAACTTGTATATGGGTAATAATAAACTTTATAGTCAAAAAATAAAAAATAAAAACCTAAGAAATTTTCAATTAAATAGCATGATCAGAAAAAGAAGTATGTTGGATAATTAAGTTTTTATTTGGCTGAATCTTAATAAGAGATCTCTTTTATTGTTCTTCAATATCCTATATTTTATGAAACACAGCATTATAAATTAGAAAAAACTATGTACTAAGTATAGTCATTTTTCTTTGAAGACTCACAAATCTTAAAGAGACTCAGGATCATTATTCTGAAATCTCTTATTTTTTGAATAACATGGCTAAAGAAGGTTTGAGAATCTGCCTTCCATTGTAATAAGCACAAACAAAACTTTGAAAAGCTGCCTTTTTTAACTTCAAAATGATGATGCCAATTGACTTGCTTAGCTTTTGCTCATTATTTTTATCACAGAATGAGAAAAAAATGCACCAATTCTTTCAGAAGTTCCAGTTGCAATTACATTATATTTATGTCATTACAAATGCATTTTAGTAAATACTTGAACATAATTCATGAAATCCTGAGCTCATAAAAAACTATGTTAATTTTATGATAATTAGTTATAGCACAATAATTTCAGTTACTTTAATTTACTTACATTGTAAAAAAAAAAGTAGTTCTAAATTTAATTACAGCTCTATTACAGCTCTGGTAATGTGCAAACCATGGTTGAGAGTCATAACAAAGGCCAAGAAGTATACCAGGGTAAGAGACCAATTATTCTACCTCCTTGAGCTTGAGAAGATTCCCAGGAAACAAAACTAAGTTTATATCCTGTAGCCTTTTTCTCCCCTGTAGCCTGCCAAAATTTGTATTTAAAACACACTCCCCTACATATCTAACTAATAATCCATTGCATATATAAATATAACTCTCAACAATGGGCCAAATTACAAACACACAGCACACATGCAAAGTAAATCTAAGCTGTATATAGTCAAATTAGTCACGTAATATATTTTTGGCTTAGTGATTGATCATACTCCCTAGAAGTGACTGACCCTTAATATTCCTAACAAAAATTTCATTCAGAAGTGTGGAATACAAATCATACAACATTTTGTTAATACTGTCCTCTCATCCCCCAAAACAAGAAAAAAAAATAGGTCTTCCTTCACCTATGCAAAAATACTGAGCAAAGTTTTATTTCTATCTCTTTAGTCATCTTGGCTAAAACAAACTTAGTCATAAGATCTTATTCTGTCCACTTGAATAAGGCATCCTTTTGAAACCTCTCCTTTTAGATTTTCCTTTTCTTCTTGAAAAGGACTGGCACCCACCCTAAGTGGAAAGCATTCAAGTACTAGACTATAAACAAGTCCAGTCACTCTGCATGAAATCACTGTTGCACAGCTAATACCCTCACATTTGACTGTCTAAGATTTAAATAACATGAACAGGAAAAGATAAAGGGTTCTACTCAATTCCTCTAGAGTTGTTATTGCAGAAATTTTAAAAAAACTGTATTATTCTAACTCTCAAAACACCAGATTTTTAAAAATCACCAGCAAGGTGAGATTAAGGAGACTTGCCTTGTAATTCTGTTTCTACCACTAACTTGCTTTGTGATTTCAGGCAAATCATTTGAATTTGTGGTTCCTCACACCACGTATAAATAAAGTATCTCTGAAAGTGTGCAGAGCTATTTTAAATTTAAATTTGTATTATTTTATTTTCTTCATTCAATAGATAGAGAAGGAAAAAAATCTTCTATCTTAATGTCCTATTTATTTAGCTATGATGGATAGTTAAGGCACGAATTCATTTTTTCATTCAGTAATTATTAACAGACCATCTAACAGGTGCTAGGCACTAAACACACACCTGAGAGCAAATATACAAAACTCCTGCCTATAAGAGTTCACATTTGAGAGTTTACAGTTTTTTTAAATGTCTAAATTATTTTCAATTAAATATTTTGTCTTCTTAATTTTTTATTTATTGATTTTTAGAAAGAGAGAAACATGGATCTGTTGTTCCACTTACTAATGCATTCATTGGTTGTTTCTTGTATGTGCCGGCTGGGGAAGGAACCTGCAACCTTGGTGTATCGGGACAACATTCTAAGCAACTAAGCTACACAGCCAGGACTATAATTTGTCTTCTCACATAAAAAATACTACCCATTAATTCAATTACTGACTACTTAAGAGTCATCTATACGAACATTTCACTATGCTATCCAAGGGTAATGTCGAGGGGCAGCAGAAGGAACAATATGATTAGACTCTTCCTTAAGTGGCCCCAACCAACAGACTATTCCCATTTGTATTCTTCCTCTGTCTGCTTTACAAAGTTTCCTGATTCTTTTAAACTATCAGGTGGATGGTAATTTTCCCTTTTGATTTTTGAGCTCTCCAGCTTACTTCAAACTTGTTACCACTGTGGTCATAAGTATGAGAGCCAAATTAGCTAAAACTGTTTAAAATACAAATAAGTAACTCTGAGCAAGGCAGAGGAGCGACGTATTGCCAACTTAGCATTGGATTTTCAACATTCTGGCTCTATCTATTCAAAAGGCTTTGTCCCCTTTTCTCTTCTGATCTAGGTCAGTGGAACATACCAGATAATTTCTGAAGTTTGCTATACACAGTATGGATGAGACAACACAAACTTCATAAAAATATAAAGATTAAGCATTTCAAACCACACACAGACCAAGATTAGAGAAAGAACAGATCCACATTATTGTGAAAAAATTTTGATAACACTGTTTGCTTCTGCTCTAGAAACAATCAGAATAATTTTTTCTCTGCTCTCTTGGATTTAAAGAAAAATATACAGATTAATGGACCACAATCTATCTGCCACTCCTAAAAAAACTTCAAAATTCCTTGTGGAAGACTAGCTTATGAAAAGCACCCTTACAGTTAGTGAGGGTAAGATAACAACTGTAACACTCTAAGAAAATAATCAAAGCAAGAGTTTAATCAAATACTCAGGAAGTATCACTGAAGGACCTCCCCAGGCAAAGAAAATAAAAGGAAGTACATTCAGTCCCGCAACGTGCATTCAACTGGAATTTACTGAATGCCTGCTATATATACTCAGCACTGCTTTAGAGGCTGCCAATTTCTCTGCTCTTGTAGACTGGGGGAAACAAAAATTAAACATGTAAACAAATTTTAAAATTGAGTATTTTGAAAGCAACAAAGGCTATGAAGAAAATAAGATGGAATATTAGATTAGAGCAGCAAGTTTCAACCTTTTTCATCTCATGGCACATGTAAACTAGTAAAATTCTACAGCACACCAAAAAAATGTATTATATTTTTTGCCAATCTGAACCAAAAAATAGGTATAATTTTGATTCATTCATATCATACGGTTATTGTTGTGTTGGCTATTGTCATTTTTTATTTGACAATCTAAGGGAAAGAGGTTAGTGCCCCTGACTAAATAGCCAAGTATTGCATGTTTTAAAAATTCTTGTGGCACACCAGTGTGCCTCGATATAATGGCTGAAAATCATTGGGTTTGAGACTAACTGAGGGCAGAGGGATCCACTTTAGACAAAATGTTTACTGAGGTGATTTGGCAAAAATGTAACTGAAGAGGAAGAACCAGCAACGCAGAGATCTGTGAAAAAGGCTTTACACAAGGAGGAAACAGGTATGCAAGCTTGGCCTCTGTGGAAACTGAAAGCTACTCTGGTTGCAGCCCAACAGAGGACATGGGTAACAGGTTCCAAATGAAGTCAGAGAGCGAGACAGGTACTGAGTCACCTATGACTTCCTCCAGCAAGGTGCTTATTCTGAAGAGATAGAGACAGGAAATCAACTGAGGGTCTTAATCAGTGCAACAATATGATGAAATTTGTAGGAAGGCAAAAAAGAGGAGGGAGAGAGGATCTACCCTTATTACCTACTAAGGTAATAACAGTAAAAGTAGTCATTTTTTTCTTAAGGACACTATTAGCCATGTTCACAGCGAGTAGAGAAAAGCATAAAAAAAGGACATAATAGAGAGAGGAAGAGTTAACAAATCACATGAGGAAACAGTCAAAATGTAAACCACAATCAAAAACAGGATTCTATAATAGAAAAACAAATACTTCAGGGATAATCTTGAATGTAAATATCTATTGAACTTACACACTTGAAAGACTTTTCCATCCCATTCAGCCCAATAACCTGGTAACAAAGAAGAGTGTCTTCTGAGAGAGCCTCTCAAATGTCAACAGCAGAGGTCTTTTTTATATTTCCATTCCCCCTTGGGCTGGGGTTGTTTGCAAGTGACACCTCCCCCACCCCCACAACTTATTATAACTTGAACTGATTTTGGACTCTTCTTGGAAAAGAACCCTGGGTCACATCTCAACAAGCTGACATACCTGGAACATTCCCCACCAACCACAGGCTGAGAAGCTAAAGAGCAGTGTGAAACTTACCCACTGAGTATAGATTTAATAGACAAGAGAGACTGCACATGATTAATTACAGTTATTTATATTTATGGGTTTGAATCTTGAGTATGCCTGGCCTTTCCCCATTTTATTTCATAATTTTCCCCCTGTTGGAGACTGAAGAGCAAAAGCCAATTGCCTGAGTGTTGGCATCACACTGGAAACTAAAGGGCCATGCCTTTCAATTCCAGCTCAAGAAACACTCTGGCTGAGCAGATGTAATTCACCAGACCCCAGTGGGCTAGGCTCACACTGTTGTCAGTCAAATCACATAGCTGATGGAAATCAGCAGAGCACATTAGCAATTTATACTCAACAGCCTCACCTCAACCATAAATTTCAAGATAATGTTTAGTGAAACCCAAAGTTAACCCAAGAAATTTAGCCCATAGTTTCAGCCTATGTTCTTACCACGAGGCAGTCAGGAGGCAAGTGACTCACAAAATGAAATTTCTAATAGAACTCCTGACAAAACCCCAGGTTCCAGTATCAGTGCAACGACCTTTGGGCCTGACCTCACCCAGTGCACTTGTACCTACCCCCCGGGGTCATTAGTCCGGCAGCCGTGGCAAGCAGCACGGCTTGTTTTCACGCTGTATTTGTATTTGATAGCCCACCCCATTTTGACAATCTCAGCCCGCATAAAGCCAGACTTCTCTGAACTTCAGTCTCCTCATACAAAAGATTGAGATCATCAGTGCATTTACATTCTCATGGCACTTCTAGATCCCATCGATCTGGCCTTTTCCTCTCCAGGGTCTCTGGCCATTTTTCCTGTTTACCAAACTGGACAATGGGTATAGGTCAATGGGTATAGGTCACTCACCACCAAAATGACTGCCATCAACATCTCTTACCCCACTCTGACTCTTTATGCAGGTAATAATTATAATAAAGTAAAGGAACATCTAAAACCAAACAGCAACCTTAAGTAAGTTAGACATTCTAGAATTTCTTTATAGCTTAGGAATTAATTCTTTCCAGGTTAACTACACTCTGGACAGAGAAGAGGTGATGGGCAAGTGGAGAATTAATTATGATGAAAACAAAAGTAGATAAATCAGTATGTGTATTTAAGGATATGTGCATACATACATACACACACAAAGGCTAGAAGATTAGACCCAAAAATGTTTAAAATCTATGTCTTCTTTGAATGGTAGGGTTATAAGTCATGTTTATTTTCTTCCTTGTGTGCATCATTTTCTAAATTTCTAAAATGAGCATGGATTATTCTCATAATAAAAAATAAAGTCCAGTTTGGGGAGGGGGAGAGTAAAAAAAAAATTAAGAATTCTAAAGAGCACCATGCAGATGGATAGTTGACATTTGACTAAATCCCATATCATCTGACCATTACTTGAGCGATTTTCCTGTTATACAACTTTTCTCATCTTTAATGAACTGAAGTAAAAGATCCAGACAAAGAAAGGAAAAGGATAGTTTGCCTTTATAATTTATTAGAAATCTTAGAGCAAGAACTGGAAAATGTCATGAAATTATCTACCGTATTCTGAAGAACAGCCTCTACAGTAACTAAAATGAATTTGCCTTGAGCACCAACACAATAACTATTTAAGCCCAAGTTAAATTACACCGAAACTAGTCTTGAATTTTTAGTTATTTCATATTACATCTTCTGAGGGATTTAAAGCTTAACATACCACCAAAAATCCCAATGATTAATCAAATCAGTGACTGCAAAGCTGATGGAACTCACTGGAATTTGGTTTTTCCCCAAAGTTAACTCCATAAGCATAGAGACAGATCTCTTCAGCCAACAATACACCCAGAGTGGGGGTGGGGGGCATCCACTGTGCCAGGCCCAGAAGGAAGCCCACCGACAGGAAAAAGACAGGACATCCTCGAGGGGGACAACATTCCTTCCATCTCCCTACCCTGTGTCAATTCAGCACTCTCATGCAGAAACACAGCTAGTACTCTAAGCAAAGCTGGGATCCTCTGGTCATGGGGTGCTTGCTATCCTTGGTATATCAAATAACACTGATCAGTCCAGAGAACATTCTCTGCAGGAGGCAGTCGGTGTAGGGACCATCAAAGACAGACAACCTGGTACTGAATTCCAACTTAGCCCCTCACTAGCTGTGTCACTGTGAGCCTTAGTCTTCTCATCCATGGAATTTCATCCGTTTCACAAGAGAATTTGAGATAATATAAATAAGGTGTAAAAATGCATTTGCTATCAACAACTCTGATTAGTGAGCACCTATAATGGGATCCCAGATTTGCATTGCCAAATTGGGGTGATAGAGAAGACTGTGGTCACCCAAGAGAACAAAAGCAGCCAATCTACACAGGGTCATAACCCTGCTTTAGCCTAAGTGGCACTTTACTCTGACCAAGCTAATGCACTTAAGACACACAGGTTGGGGAAATAAATCCCACCACTTCCCTGAAAAAAAAAAAAAAAAAACAGTAGGCAGGACTCTCAGCATTTCTCTCCATTTCTCTCCAAAATAAACATACTCTCAATTAGAACAGATACTGGTACTTGTTCCACCAAAAACAAAAATCCTAAAAATCCCAACATCTAATACAGACCTAACTCTAGGTTACAGATTACCTGTTGCAGAGGTCAGGCAAGGGCAACAGGCTCTTCTTCACCTTAGGTCAGGCTCTAACCACATGAAGTCCAATGTTTATCTCATCTATCTTGAGCAATTCAGTTGACATATTTAAAACATTCTCCATAACAGGCTTGAGGCTTGAGCAAAGGTTTGAATCCTGAGTTAACCCAAGTCATTAGGACAACTTTGATGCACCAGAGTGGGTTCTTTCCTCTATTCAGAGTTTTTTTGAAACTTATTTTTAGTTCCAAGAGGGTGAGGAATTGCTTTCTGGCTCTATCACAAACTCTGAATACCATTTATCTTAAAGAACATACTAATAAGAACATACTAACATCTTACTTCCACACTGATGGTTGCCAGAGCGGGGCAAGATGAGTGAAAAAGGTAAAGGGAAATAAGAGGTATAAACTTCCAGTCATAAAATAAATAAGCCATGGAGATGTAGTGTATAGCACAGGAACACAGTCAAAAATATTATGCCCTGGCCACCAGGTACCTCACTTGATTAGAGCATCATCCCAATGCACCAAAGTTGCAGGTTCCATCCCTGGTTGGGGCACGTACAAGAATCAACCAATGAATGGCATCAATGAGTGGCACAACAAATCTCAATCAATTTCTCTCTCTATCTCTCCCCTCCCTTACCTCTCTCCCTCTATAATCAATTAAAATTTTAAAAAATTATTGTAGTAACTGCATAGTGATGGATAGTTACTAGACTCAGTATGGTGATCACATAACAAGGCATATAAATGTTGAATCACTATGCTGTAAACCTGAAATATAATATTGTATGTCAATTATACTTTAATTTTAAGCAACTTAAATTTATGATTCCAATTCAGAATAAAACAATAACAACTGTGAGCAAAATCACTACATAACTCAAGTAAATAAAAGTCACTCAGGAAAAGAAAAGTAACAGCGTAAGTATGCCTCCCATCTGAACTCATAGCCACCAATTTTCTTCTGTATTCATCCTCTACTTTATCAAAAAATTTCTCTCCACTGTTGAAAAAAAGAGAATAAACAAAATATAATTTAGACTTCACAACAGAAAGGCAGTAAGTAAACTCAAATATGTATTGATTGGAGCAACAAGTATAAAGGTCACATGGACAAAAACTAGCGGGGGTGGAAATGGGAGGGGGGTGGGGAGGGCTGGAGCGGTGGGCTGGAATGGGAGCAAAAGACAGAAAACTGTACAAGAACAACAATTAAAATAAATAAAAATAAAAGCAAAAAAACCTCAAAATAAAAAAATATGCGTTGAATTTATTCAACACTATTCATTGGGCACCTAGTGTGTTAGACTGAGAGTAAACAAAGATGAATAATTGATAATTTCTGGCTTTAAGAAATTCATAGCTTAGAGAAGATTCTAAAACATGTATCTTAGAGAATATACAAGTCATATATACAAGGTTTGGGAAAGGGGCTAAGGGAGTAAGCACCCTGGGAGGAAGGGAAGATAGGAAACATCAGGACAGGTTTACAGAGAAAGCAATAATTAACTCAAATGTTGAAGGTTCACTAGGTGCAGGCTGAACATGAGGCAAAGACATGATATTATGAATGAATATTCCATTTTCAAGAACAAAAGGGTGTGATATGCCTGGAGCACAGGATGCTATGCAGTATTCATAAGTGAGAAGGTGAGGAGACTGAACAGGCAGCAGGGGTAAACCTCTGGAGATCTTATATCCAGTTCAGAGGACTTGGGCCTTTGTCCAGTAGGTAATGAATTGTCAAGGAAGGCTTTTAAGTATATTTGTTGGTTATATACTGTGCTATAAGGACTGTGCTAGTTCAGTTTGTACACATTATATTAGTTCTTACAACATTCCTAGTAGGATTAGACCGAATCACACTGAATTTAAGGAAAACCATTCTCCCATTCCTAGTTCCTTGAAGCAGGGTTAGGAGATAAACTGAAAGGACATGCATCTGGGAGCAGGGAAATCAGGAGACTGAATGTAAACATCCAGAAATAAACTCCTAAGGGTATATATGGGAAGCCTATCACAGTGACAATGGAGTGGGGAGCACAAGAGTTCACACACATTTGGGAGGGAAGACTGCTAAGATGACTGCCCCCAGCAGCAGCACCCCTCAGTTTCTGCCATGTAGGAGAAAGTACCGCCCCCAGGGATCACACCACCACCTTGGCTAGGAAGAGGCCCACAGAGCAACTGGTGCTCCCAGCCACTTGCAATCAGGAGATGCCCTAGGGCTACAGAAACTCTTGAGACTTTTGCTCACCTTGGCCACCAAGCCAACAAGAGCTGCCATAAGGTCTTCACCCGGCTTTCCTCCGAGACATCACAGGACTAATTCCAGCATGCCTCACAATCCTCTTTACCTCAGTTATCACCAGAAGCCCAATCTGCCCCATTTCTCGCCTTCTCAGCCCCCCGCCTGCCCATTCTGTCCTCTGAAATTCAATATCCGCCCTCCACAAACTCCATATTGTTCTCTTCTCTGAATGTTCCTTTCATTACACAAAACCTGAAAACAGAGAGAAGGCAAGATTTAACCTGAATTTTGAAGGCTGAAGCCTATTAACACTGTTTTTCCAGCATTCCATCAAGGGAAGATCGTTTACACACTCACATTTAAGTCGGATGTTCAGCCAGTATAAATAGGGATGGCTGTACCAGTTGCTGAAATATCAAAATGTCTCTGAACCAGATGGTAAGGAGATACTTTCCTGAGATGGTCCTATGATTCTGTGATTAAAGAGTTAATGCCTAGCTTCACAAAAGGCCCCCAGCACCCTGCCAGACTAAAAGCTTGCATCTGTAATTCCCATTCCACTTGGGTTGTAAATACTTTGAGTAACACCCCAGTTCCTATCCCCAAAATCCCCCAGGCTGGAGATAGATTAAGTGTCTCTCCTTTACCTTCCAATTTCCTCTCTATCCTCTTTCAAAAATGTTACCTGTTTTAAAGTTCAGGTCATTACACTTTACCGCCAATTATCCCATCTCACTGTCATCTACTCGTCTACTGCTGTTTGCCCTCATTCACTAATGGCCTGAGCAGCTGGCTTGTTTCCCTTTCCAAACTTGTACCTCTCTTCACTCTTGCTGTCTTCTACATTTCCATGGAGCCTCCAGTTCACCTTCTCAGCCACCCACTCATTGTTATAACCTCTGAGTTGACATCTTGCTTACCTGCACTGGCTCTAAGACTTCAAGCATCCCACAATGTGAACACCCCCTTCTCTTCTTCCAGATCATCTGTTCTGGAATTCCAGCATCTCCTTGGCAGTATCTGCTTCCCAATCCATTGACCCTACCATTTCATCCACTATTACTTACACCCTCATTTTCATTTACTCCGTTTAGGGTCATGATCCATCATGCTAATCTCTCCTTTGTAAGCACCCTTAAATCCCTTGGTCCTCTCTTCCTGTTTCTAAATTACCTGGCTAATTCTCAAATTAAGCCCAACCATTTGCCTGCTCCAAGCCTCCACTTGAAGAAATGCTTGGAGAAAAACACATAACCACAACTAGCCTCAATTCAAATTCATGGCTGCAAATCTCTAATTGGCACTTCCCAGAGATGTTTCAAAATAGCCATTTCAAATCTTTTTTCCCAAACCAGTTTCACCCCTCCCCACCCCAACATTATCACACTTTCTTGGTAAATAAAACTCCATCTTCCCACCACCCAAACCATGACCTTTCAGTAACAACTACCTATTCTCTCTGCAGTCCTTTTTTTTTTTTTTTTTTTTTTTTTTTTTTTTTTTTTTTATTTTAGAGACGGGAAGGCAGGGAGAGAGAGAAATATCAATGTGCAGTTGCCTCTCATGTCCCCCCCTTTTGGGAACCTGGCCCGAAACCCAGGCATGTGCAGTGACTGGGAATCAAACTGGTGACCCTTTGGTTCACAGGCCCAGCACTCAATCCACCGAGCCACACCAGCCAGAGCTCTGCAGTCTTTCTTTTTACTACAAATGTAACCACCAACTTCTTCATTTGTTGTTGGGAACCGCCCTGCCTGGTTTCAGGAGCTGTAACCCCCACATGGCTAAGGCTGAGTGAGCGACCTTCGGACCATAAGACACTAAGGAGACAAAGCTTATCTCCCTGGCAGGGGCACCCTTCTGCTCCTTCTACTTCACCCTGCCTGGCCCCCAATGCTTGATTGGTTAGCCAATGATGGGTAAGATTCCTCAAGGGAGGGATGACCTAAGACAGGCATGATCACAGGGGCCCCAGGGAAGGACTTAGGGAGCTATAGAAAAAGGGGGTGATGGACACTTACCCCTCAGTTTTGACATAGCCTGAGTCCTCATTCTGTCTGCAAGAAGTCTCCTAATCTCTTGGCTGCCTTACCTCCCCTACCTGACTTAAGCCTGAAATCATGCTGGAGGTGGGTACCGCCCTGTGCTGGAAAGGGTGAGCTCCCTAGGGCGATCAGGCCTAAGAAAGAATGCATTAAATTCTATGAAACCTACTTTGCTAATACCCTCAATTTAAATAATTAGGGACCAAGCAGGAAGTGAGTTTATTCCTCAAAGTTTTATGGCCCTTTAGCTATCTGATCCTGACTCAGAGTTCTTTGAATGTTATCTATTGTTTAATCATTTCTGCCTGACAATGATTAATGAGCTTTAGGTATACACCCTGTATTCCTATGCAAACTGAATCCAATAAAAGCCTGTCAAAGCTAGGGTCAGGGCACTCTCCTCTTGAGACAGTGGCCCAGGTGCTAGGAGGCTTGCTCTCCCCTTGAGATGTGCTGTCCTTTTCCTCCACAGGACTCAGTAGTCCACGTGAATTTGTCTCACATCTCTTCCATAATGCCTCAGACACAGCAAGCCGGTATCTTCATCAATTTGTGCCCTAGATCTCCTCACTTCCTGACTCTAAGATTCATACTCCAACATTTATACATCACTCTCTCCTGTCTTCCGCAATGTCTCCTCATTCCTTAATCATTGTATCGTTTCTTCTCTACTTAAACTCATGCTATTACTCTTTGGTGCTAACACACTCTCCTTTAACCAACATCTCCTTCCAAGAACTTTCCCATTTCCAGGTTCTCTTCACAACAAAACTTCTTTAAGGAGTTGTCTGTAAGCACTATCTCTGCTTCCAAAACTCAGTCTAATAACCTTTTATCCCAGCTCCTACTTAAACTGTATGTTGGATTGTTAAAACCATAAACGGTCTCCTTCCACCAAATGCAATCTCTACAACTGACACATCCCCTTTAAAAAATATTTGAACTCAACTTCAGGGATACCACCTCTCCTGATTTCCTTCCTTTCACACTGGCAACCCCTCCTCTTCTAAATAATTCAGTGCTCCTAATGGTCCCCTTCCCCATCTGTACATTCTCTATGGTTAAGTCCACCCAGTATCAAATACAACCTATATACACAAATAACAGCTAACTCTGTATCTTCAGCCAAAGCCCCACACAGAATCTCCAAATTCAAACTCCACTTATCCAATTGCCTGATATCTTCAAAGAAATGTCCAATAAGTGTCTCAACCCTAACACAACCCAAAGCAGAATTTTATATCTCCCATCAAGCCTGCTTCTCTCCCAATTCTCCCTTTTTCAGTTTATGGTCCAGTTCCTCAAGTAATAAATGTAACCTTTTGGAGGGTGAGGAGAGATGGTGAGTCCTGTCTTGTCTGTGGGACATCTAAGTAGAAATGTCCACTGAGTCTGAACTCAAGGAAGAGCTCTGGTTGGTAATGTTGACTTGAGAAGCATTGAAGTAAGATGTAGCAGATAAATTTGATGGTGCAGGGAGCATCTACAATGAGAAGAGAGTGCATTAAGGAACAGACCCTGGGAATGCCAATATCAAGAAGAAGAATCCTCAGGAAGATCCATAAGGAGTAGTCCAAAAGAAAGCCAAAGAATCATAGTAGTCTAGAGAAAGTTCAATTTCACAAAGGAGGGAATAAGCAACATCACAGAAATTTCAAGCAATAAGGTCCCATTGATTTGCCAGCTGGGAGGACACCAATAGTCACAAGAAGAACAGATTCATCTAAGGTAGAATCCAAATTTCCTACAGTTGTAGAGTAATTGGAAGGTGCAGAAGTAGAAAAACATAAAATACACTTTTAGGAAGCACAGCTTGAAAGAATGGAGAAGTGAGCATATAGCAAGAGGGGAGCGCGAGGTGGAGGAATAGATCTGGTTTTCACTATGGTTTGTTTTTGTGCTGGGAGAATCTTGAGCATTCTTGTAAATATTAAAAATGCTGGTGAACATGGAGAAATTTCATGGAGTAAGCTATCTGATGGGACAGGGAAGTACTGAGGAAAGAATCAACTTTGGATAACTCAACATTGGTAGTAATTGATAGAGTTGGTAGACTCAGAAAATGGAAGATGAGGAAAGGAAAGAAAATACTAAAAGTTGAAATGTCTGTGTTTTTTTCAGCATAACAGAATACAAGAACACTGTGAGGGGGATAGTTAATTCTTCACTAAAAAAACAATATTCTCTTCTTCCTGGGCCCCCTGCTGGAGTACATTTGCTAATTTCCCTTTGCTAATAAATGTGTCTATGCACCTGATTTCCTTCCAATGGTGACTGGAACTGATACATTCATTTCAAGACAAAGAATTCAGAAAGTGGATATGCTTCTCTTTCACCTTCCACTAGCTGGGTGAAATCGGAAAAACATCTTAAGGCAGTGATTTTGTGCCACAACTATTTTTAAAACATGTGATACCTGGCTATTTGGACCTCTTTTCCTTTAGACTGTCAAATTAAAAAATGACAACAGCCAACACATAACAGCCATCTGGTGTGACTGAATCAAAACTATACCTATTTTTTGTCAGATCAGCAAAAAATATATTTTTTTTGGTGCGCCACAGAATTTTAGTAATTAGTTTATGTGTGCCATGAGATGGACACGGTTGAAAATCATGCTCTGCGGGATGGCAGAGTCCCAAAATACAAAGTTCCAGGGTGTCTCAGTCATCCAGTGGAGGGAAGCCATTCACCACCAACCAAGACATGACCCGCTGTGTCCGTGCTTTAATCTACTTTCATGCCTTTCTATTATGACAGTTTAGTCTTGCTCTAACCACTATCAATCATTTTCTGATTTTAAAAACTGCACAGGTAGGGTAAAAGGGTCAAAGAAAATGCCACAGATTCAGAAAAACTATGGCAAGAAATGGGAAAAGGTGGTGTCTAGGAACAGGTGCAAGAATTATCTTGTGACTGCAGCTGGAGAACATAAATTTGTATGTATTGCCAA
Source organism: Anoura caudifer (assembly GCA_004027475.1). Taxonomy (NCBI): domain Eukaryota; kingdom Metazoa; phylum Chordata; class Mammalia; order Chiroptera; family Phyllostomidae; genus Anoura; species Anoura caudifer. The sequence goes on along the minus strand of PVKU01000013.1, from coordinate 157,810 downwards.
TTGGCATGAGTGTGTTCATTTTCCCAGTATCATTCACAAACCCAGGTTAGGCATACAAAAAGCAGATTGATATCAAGTTGTGGGTTGTTTCCACATCTGTTAAGACTAAAGATGATTTTAACAATGTCATGGATTCCTAGAAGTCAAATCAAGAGGAATATTGTTTTAGGAGCGTATACTGTGCTATGCATCCAATCTCTGAACAAGTTCAGCATCACAGGTGGAAACTGTTGAACCAAAGGGTAAAAGAAAGTAGAAGTGTTAAAAGGTAAAGTTCAGCAAGTACAGGAATCCAAAGTAGCAAAATTCAAGGAACACATTACAGATACGCAACAAGGAGTCTCTCATGATCCTATTTCTTTACACAGTTTTCAAGGGAGTCGATAGATAAAATGATGTGCACAAAGTGCTTAGCACAGTGCCCAGAATACAGTGATTACTCAATAAATGATACTTACTACTATTAGCTGTCTAGTCCCCTTCCTATTTTAAAATTCTGTGAATCTCTATTTTTAGATAAATATCCCAGCTATTTAATGGTGGGCTAGAGTGGGGTAAAGGGGTTAATACTAGCAAATATTAATGAAAGAAATAAGTGAAAACATACTTGCTATGACAGATCCTATGCATATAAGCCAGGAGGGAGATCAAGAAATACAGCATCTTCCAGATGCAGATGCTACATCTAGAGAGGCTGAGAGAAGCAAATCCCAAACTCAGGTAAGTAAGAGGGTAAGTTAGGGTCCAGCGGTGAACAGAACCCACTAGCCAAAACTGCCTGACCCTTGGGCAGGACAGAGTAATAAAACACTCCATGCTTTTTGATAGGCTTTAAATTCCAAGCAGTCCAGTCACCTCATTTTACAGAGGAAGAAACTGAACATTTCAGAGACTGACCAAAGCCACACTTAAATGGCTATGACATCACTTCAGGGATGCAGAAAAGCAAACACTGCTCCCAAAAACTTTTCCACCTAGCCTACATAAATGGTTCCCAAGGTTTTGCCCCCTTAGAATCCAGAAACTTTTGAGAAGGTGGCAAGTTAGTTTTATCAATCATCTTGTTATGACTTTATTTTCTGCATTCTTTCTTAGGAGACTGGATTAAGTGGGCAGCTGGGGGAGAAGGGAGAAATGAGTGAAGTGAAGAAAGAAATGAGTGATGCAAAGAGAGCCTAAGAGCTCTCACAAAGGGGGCTGAGCCCCCAGAGGATTTTATGTGACCTCTTCATTTGTACATTCCTCCACTGATTTTCAAGAAGTGCTTGTACAACTGGCTCAAACGCAGTTTTCCTTCCCTCCTCCTAAATATCCTTTAGATATCAAAACTGCCAAACATGTAGGGAGATAGGGGAGGCCTGAAAAAGATAATATATCCAATTTAACTGATTATCTGAGATGCACCTGCCTGTGTGTTTCCTAATGTCTAATTACATCCAACCCATTTCTATCACTTATTTCTTGAGTAATTAAGAAATGAATGAATTATGAGATCATCATTCATTCAACGACTATTTACTCACTGTCCTCCACATGCAATACACAAGGGTTGGGCATGTGAGGTGTACAAGATTGCATAAGACTGGGCTTTTGTTATGTATGATATTCTGTGGGAAAGGAAATGGTATATGTTTAATTATCATACACGGAAGTAAATGTGAGACTTGTGAGTGGCATAAAAAGAGTAGTTGAAGGGTTTAGGAAATGTACATACTCACTACAGCATAATTTATAATACCCAAGATGTGAAAGCAACCTAAGTGTTCATTGACAGATAAATGGATAAAGATGTAGTTTATATTTACAATGGAATATTATTCAGCCATAAAAGAAAAAATAAAATCTTGCCATTTGTATAACATAGATGGACCTAAAGGTATTACACTAAGTGAAATAAGTTGGACAGAGTAAAAGTTACACTAAGTAAAATAAGTTGGACAGAGTAAAACAAATACTGCATGATTTCACTTATATGTGGAATCTAAAAAAAGCAAACAAACAAAATAAAAAGAGACTCATAAAAACAGACAACAATCTGATGGTGGCCAGAGGGGAGGGGTGTAAGGGAGTGCGTATAACACCCCCCCTGCAAGGGGGAATATAGTCAATAATACTGTGATAACATTGCATGGTGACAGACTGTTACTAGACTTAGTGTGGTGAGCACATTGTAAGGTACATATAAATGTCAAATCACTACATTGTACACTTGAAGTTAATATGCCAACTACACTTAAACTTTTTAAAAAATGTAATTTAATATCAAAAACAAAAAGAAAATGTACATGACACTTCTGACTGGGGCTGTGAGGTAAAGCATCATGAAAATGGCAGCCGGTGATCAGAACATTCAAGGATTGGTAGGACTTCACAATGGTAAAGTAGGGGGAAGAGCATTAGCATAGGGTCAGCAGGAAGAATAATATAGATTAAGAGAATTCCAGGTAGTCCATTTTGGCTGGATCACGAGGAAGATGAAGGAAGAAACTTAAACTTGGGGAAAGATTGGAGAGGTCCATAAATTCCAAGACAAGTATTTAGAACTTGATCCAATAGGACAGAGTGAGCCACGGAAGGGTGGACCAGAGAGTGATAAGATCAAAGCAATTATGACATTACCACAATGAAAAAAAATCCTTTCTTTATTCCATTTAAATAAAGAAAATGACTTTTTAGAACCTAGTACTCTGAGCTGCAGTATTTTTACCACTTTTCAAATGCATTTAGAAGATTATTGCACATTAATGAAATCATAATTGCATAAAATCTTAACCAAAATTTTCCTGAATATTTACCTTGAACATACTTTCGTTCCTATTGTGTATATAACCACTGGCAGAGGTCACTGCCAGACTTAAGGTGAGTGAGTAATAAAGCTTTCTAAGCTATATCAACAAGTCTTACTCAGAGGCTGTCTCATTTGACAGCAGCAGCTTCTAGAAATCTCATTTTCAGAAAACAGTGTATTAGTTTATGGGGTTTGTTTTCTCTGTTCTATTGAAGTTTTTCACAGAATATAGGTAGGTAATCAAGTATGAGATTCCACAGAGGACATATCACTACGTTAAAAATATGAGGCTTTCCCTGGCTGGTTTGGCTCAGGTGGTTGGGCATCAGTCCGCAAACTGAAAGGTTGATGTGCTGGTTCCTGGTCAGGGAACACAGCTAGGTTGTGGGTTTGGTCCCTGGTGCAAAATCAATGAGCATATCCTAAGGTGAGGAGGTATATATATCTATATATATCATACATACATACATATGTGCTTTAAAAATCTAAATTAAGTAGTAATTGTTCAAAAATCCCCACACATTAACAGTGTCTATTAAAGAATGAATTACAACAGTATAGTATCAATTTGCCTGAATGACTAAAAGACATCCCCAAATAACATTTTAAAGTTTTGTTAATACGTATGTCTCAACAAATTTTTATTTAGGAGCAAAATATTTTCTATTAACTAATTTTCCCCACTAATTTTAGTAAATTAATAGGACCAAAGCTTGACCTGATTAAATTCAGAAAACATGTTTTATCCTCTGCATAAATCATACCTGATTTTGAAAGAACATAAAATTTTCAACTAAAAATGGAAAACAAGAGCACAAATATGATATAGGAAGAAATATTTAAACCAAGGAACCAGTAAGACCATCCAACAAAAAAATGAAAATTCTAGAAAATAAGAAGAAAAATCCTGGTCACATTCATGTCAGGACACAAAATTAGAGTTCTAGACAAACTCTAACCACAAGTACTATCTAAACATCCTCAGATATTTAAACCATCAGCTCCCTGAATATCTTTTTCCTTAAAAGTACCTGGGATCAATTCCTGGTCTGATAATACAAGAATAGATTTCCTCTAAAGTTGTTAGCGATTTCCTGGCTTGCAGCCACCTTAGCCCTTGTCTTTCCCACTTGAAGTCGAATCTGATTATCTGTGCCTTCTACATTTCTTTCCCCCATCATGTCAATAATCCTAAAGAAGGAAACATACAACATGCCCTTTATTAGTTTCCTCTTCCTGTATGGCACACTTTCCAAGGTTTCTTCTTACTTCAAAGGTGATGAGTCCTGATGGAGTTATTATCAAAGTATTTTGATGAACATCGAAAACCACTTTGATAATAACTTCCTAGTTTAGTTCCATTCAGTCCTTCTCTATCTCCCAAAATAATAATCCTGACATTAGCCAGTTGTAGAGGTCCCAAACCTAATGACTAGTAATTTTCCCCCGAAACTTCAAATGAAAACTATATCCCATTGTACACAATTCAATACAGTAATAGGCCCTCTGGCAGGATTTTACGCAAGTAAAATGTTAGAAGTGGCGATTCCAATCCTGGGCTTTATTTAAAACTTCACAGGCATAGTGAGAAGTATTATCTACTACATATACAGAATTTTACCATAGGTTTCTAATATACTTTTCCATAGAAAGTTAATTTTTTAATTTAATTGTGCTGGCTTTTTACTACACTGAAATACAAAACAGAAAATATTCTTGAAACAAAGATGATCTTCTTTTGCTGTAATCTTCAGGAAACTTTAAGCCTCCCTGTTGCTAAACTGACATTCTCTTCACCACAGAACTGTCTCCAGCACTTGAGCCCATTTTAACATCTCCCTTCCATAACCGCAAGAGTTAAAAGACAACATCCTACCACTGGGTATATGATTATGCAAGATCTTTTGTTAGTCTCTAATTGCTTTACATCTATATGTTTTACCTTGTTAAACAAATTCAAACTTCTCAAAAGCAGAATAAACCACACATTTTCTTTACCTGGCACTTGTTGCTATATAATGCTGCACAAGCCCACAGGAAACTTCATTAAGAAGCCCAGTGTGACATATATTTGATTTCTAATGCTCTTTCTGAAGTGCTGTTTCTGCACTTAGGACAACCTAGTGAGTTGGGTTATTGACAAAACAGAAAGAATCACATTTTGGAAAACCTAAGCAGAAACATCATCACATTTAAAAAATAATAATAATAGAGAAGAAATTAGGTAATTATCTAGATATTACTTCCCTTCTCTAACAACCATAGTTGTCACTAACTACCTTCCCCACCTCCAGCCCCCAATCACACACACCAAACTAAAGAGAAGAAAGCCTGGATAATTCATGCACAACATGCAAGAGCTAAATTATCTAGCTAACTATATTCTTTGCCCAAATCTTCTCTTTATAAGTGTAAAATGAAAATATATAAGAAGGAAGCTAATATTTTTCCACATTTTCCCAAGGATATAATTGAGGCTCTGTGAGTTTAAATAGGTTACCTAAGGTCAGAGTGTTTGGTTTTCTTCCTCCTACTATGCTCAGCTGGAGTTTGACCCACAGTTTAGTCATTCACTGAGAAAACATTTACTGAGCATTTATTGCATGCTAGTCAACCCTCTAGGCATTAGAAATACAAATGAGTGTGAGAGTGACCAAGTCCTCTCACAGAGCTAACATGCTAGTGAGGAAAGACAGAAAACAAATTACAAAACTGGACAATTTTGGAGTTACAATAGTTCACCAATATGATTTTTGTACAATGATATCCAATTTTTTTTAAATATCTCATGGATTAATCTCATGGATTAAATAGTTGCAAAAACTAAACGTGGAGGAGGGGTGTAACACTCACTGACAATTGGTATCACTGTGGCCCTACTGTCAATTACTAAGCCACGCCATTGCATCTTTTAATAAATCAGAGGGAGAGCCCTGGCTGGTATGGCTCAGTGGATTCAGTGCCAGCCTGCGAACCAAAGGGCTGTCCGTTCGATTCCCAATCACGGCACATGCCTGGGTTGTAGGCCCTGTTCCCAGCCGGGAAAGTGCAAGAAGCAACGGATCCATGTAGCTCTCACGCGTGGATGTTTCTCTCCCTCTCTTTCTCCTTCCTTCCCCCTCTCTCAAAATAAATAAATAAAATCTTAACAAATAAAAAATAATAAATTAGAGGGAGAGAAAAGGAAGCACAGCTTTAACACTGCTCAGAATTTCTTTATAAAGTGACTATGTGAGATATCAGAATGAACGGCACTACCAGTGTTGGTTCTCAAACCCCAAATTCCACCTTTTATCCATCATTCACTAAGGAACTGGGAAATTATTTGAAGAGTTGATTTGCAAAATCAAAGGAGTGTTACAACTTGACATATGCCCCAATGAGAAACACAGCACAAGGTGCCCAAGGCCACACATGGTAGCCGTTGAGCAAAGGCATCCAGCTCTCAGCAGATGGCCAGCAAAACCTGTAGGGCTCTCAGACTAGGGCACTCAGCAGCTACCAGGAAGTGCTTGGCCTGAGTTTGGCAATTACCATTACCTTCCACATTCCAAATAGAAACTTCGTATCTCCTAAAGTTGGAACATGTGCAAAATTCTAACTGCTCGGTTTTAAGCATTAAAAATGTGTTGTAACTTACTCTTCCTTCACCTAGTTTGTACAAGTACAACTTGACTAAATTAGCTGTTAGCTATTTCTATAGCTGCCATGAGTGATACTTATAATGTGTTGTGTAATTTGGGTTGGCCCGTGCCACGACGATTGGTGAGAATTTGTGTTTGTAAATTACTTTGGAACTCCTATGGAAGGCTGCTGGAGCGTGAATGGCCTTCTGCATGAGGTGGAAGGCAGTCTGAAGACCAGCTGCTCAGAAGCACTTCATTCACAGGCTGTACCTTCCAGCCAACGCATTCTTTGCAAATCTCTTTTTTGGTGGATAGAAGTTACTACTTGGGGAGTGGAGGCTGTTTCATCAGCTTAACGCCTTCCACTTCCTTCTAGAGCTGTCAACCTCCAGCACCTAAGGATCTCAAAGAAGCCTCAACGCCCTACTAGACTTTTTCCCTATCTTGCTTCCGAAGGCAGCGTAGATCCTCACTGGAGGAGCGACGTGCACAGCCAAAAGTTTGCAGTAAACTTTCAGTTACATACCAACCCTTCCCCCCAAAGTCCAACCACTTAACTAAAGAGGCCAATGTATTACTACACCCCATCGCCCCACAAAATGTAAACATCTAAACCCTAGATAAGAATGGGTCCCCGCCTGTGTTGCTGGGGAAAAAACCCAAATCTCCACCCACCCCAACGCCGGAGTCTAAACGGACTGGCCAGGATCTTTAAGGGACCTCTACAACCCTGGGGGCGAAGGAACGAGGGGCGCGGGGCAGGAGGGGTCTCCCAGAGAGCACACACCTGAGACTAATCCTGTGGCGCGAGGGAAGAGAGGGCACGAGCACCTGGTTCCTCCGGCCGGGGCAGAGTGGATCTCCCTGGGAATCAGAGCCTCGGCCCTAGGACTCGCGGCGAGGAGCGCGTGGATGTCACTCCCCAGCAGGCTGAGCCAGTGTAACCCGACGCGCCCCGCGCCACCGCGCCCCCTCCCGCCTGGCAACTTCCTTCTCCGGCTCCTGCTCCTCCTCCCCCTGCCCCCAGGAGGTTGCTCTGGGTGGTGCGGACTCCGCTCCAGCCGGCTGGGGCCCAGGATCCTCCGGCCCAGCAGGGAAACGCGGAAGTGGAGGCGGGAGCTGGGGCGCAGGGGGGAGGGGAGTGTTGCGAACCCGCAAGCGGCGAGTAGCAAGGTTTCTGCCGCCCAATGAACGTCCTGGACGGGGACACGGGGACGCGAGGCTCACTGGGTGAGGTCGCGGTGTGGCGGCTACGTTGGCCTTCGCCCCAAGCGGCGGCTCTGCCTGCCCTCCGCCCTGCCTTGCCAGTCGGCTGCCAGGCAGGAAAGCCTCGGCCAGACTAGGCCCGGGGTAGACGGTGGTGTCATATTGCCACGGTACTTCACCTTTCGAGCCGCCCTCACTACCTGCCCGGGAGAGGAGAAACTCGCCCACTTGCACGCCTGCAGGGTTGGCTTACCTGATTTCTCGTCACCGACCCACGAATCTAGCTTCCCCCTGCTCTGTAGGCAGGTTTCCTTGGGCCTAGAAATGCGTCTGGGAGGCGGGCGACCCCCTGGGACCCGGCCGTCAGAGCTCTGAGCCCTCGCCTAGGCTCCCCCCATGCGCTGTGGAGGCGCGCGTGGCCTCCTGACTCGCCTGTGTGTCAGCCTAGGGACCCGCAGGGAAGACCAAGCCCAAGCACCGGGGAGGTGGGTGGGGGGAGATGCTGAGCACGGGCTCCTCAGGTCCAGCCTTGAACAGGTGGGGGGAGGCGGTGAGCCCTGCAGTTGAGCAGCTGGCTTCCCATTTGCACCCCCCCCAAAACCAACCCTGCCCACTGAGCATGCCCAGCTCATTTGTTGGAACTACAAGTGTTAGAGCAGACAAGGTGGAACCAAGGCTGGTGCAGATGGGGTTCAAATGGACCCCATTTCTTTAAGACCTTTCCTTCGAAGACCTCTGGGAGCTTTACAAGTATCATTTGTTGGCAAATACCCGGGCGGGGGGGGGGGGGGCGGGTTGGAAAGGCCTAGGCCTTCCAAAGGAGGGCAGCCAAATTTGTTTGAACCACAATCGCAGTGCTGGGTTTTTCCAGTTATTTAAGTCACGTACTAATATCTTTAAATACCGCATAATTATTAAAACTGACCCAGAAGAATGTGTATAGACGCGTTGGGTCACCAATTCAGTAACTTCAGGAAACCAACCTGTCCAGTGGGTAGTGTCTCTGATGGAACAGTGGTTGTCAGCCTTGGCTCCTGAAGGGGTTCAGAATAGGCCTCGCCAAGATGTGCTACTTTGCCACGTGGAATATTTGGAGCTGAGACAATAATGACCCTATGGGAGACTCGTGGAGAAACTTTTACCTCTCCCTTAAAGAATCTGAATTGGGGGCCTTGCAGATAATAAGAGTTTCTTACAAGAAATCACTTGTTATGACTTTTCTATAGAGCAGTGCAAACACCTAATTACTAAACATCTGTTCATGCTCCTGCAAATGACCTCCCTACCCTCCGGAGCCCCAAGAGCCTGTTGTCATTTTAGCTCAGAATGCCATACGTACCTCATTTTGCCTTTCTGTCTCTGAACCTCTCTTGAATGTGGGGTTCCCATTGGTACTTATGTAATTACATTTGGTTATTTCTCTCTTGTCCATTTGATTATTAGAACAGTCAGAAGAACCTGGAAGGGTAAAGGAAAGTTTGTTCCTTCCAGAAATACACATAAGAATGGGGGTGGAGGTGTAATATGACCAATGCCAAGTTCCCATGCCCACATCAATTGAATCCATCTGTGAATGGAGCCTGGAAATCCTTATATTTTAAAACCGTGGTTCTCAAAGGGGAGCTGTGGGAGCAAGCAGCCAGCAGCATCACTTCAGAACTTAATACAAATGCAAAGATAGCGTCACTCCAGATGAACTGATTCGTAAAATCTGGGGCTTGGGCCTTTCTATCTGATTTAACAAGACTTTCCCGTGATTGTGCTTGCACACTAAAGCTTGAGAAACACTGTTTAAAATCTTCCCCAGGTGATTTTATAGAGCAGCCAGTGTTGAGAACAATGTAATGGAGCAATTCTTTTATATATTTTTTCAAATCCCAAACATTTATCTAAAAGACCAACATGTTACACAGAAAAGAAATAATCTAGTTGAACTAAGGTGCCAGTCCTGGATCTCTTTCCCCTAATACACCCAGAACAGTTCAGTGCTTGGAAAATGGAAACCATCTGTCATTCACTTTTGCACTCCGGCACCTAGCATACTGCCTATACAACATAATAGATATTTGATAAGTGTTTATTGATTTGAAATGAATCCTTAGGTGAACAACTTGTTCCCAGACCTATATTCGTACTGTGTATTTCCCCCCACAAGTCCTGGTCATCTTGCGAGCTAAGAAGCCAGTAGGGATTCAGTTCTCATCAATAACCCATGACCATCTGTGATGGTCTAACCTAAGTTGGATTCTAATGGAATAGGACATGGAAGGAGACAGCGATTTTAGAGAAGGTAAAAAAAGTCAAAAGGATTGAACATGATTTCTCATGCCAAAGCTGGGGCCCAAAACAACCAAAGGAAAGCATAAGAACGCTAGGAATCCAGCGGGATTCAGCGAAGTTATCGAAGGCAAAAGGTATGTATGGGAGAGGTTATGAAGGAGAGATAAGGAAGCTTAACATGATCAGCCACTATATCTGCATTTTCTAAACAATCCCACCTCCACTCTCCATGCCCCCATCCTCCATACATACATCTGATTTCAACTACAGTTCTGAAAAAAATATCAATAAAGTGTTGTAAAATAGTTACTTCCATATACTCCATGAAAGCATAGCTGACATAATTATTCACCAGAAATTAGGCATCTGTTTTTAAGGCAAAAATCATTTTTAAAAAGTTGATAATATTTGAAGGTAAACACTAGATAATTTCAAAATGCAAAGGTTTATGATACTTCTATTTCAAAACACACAGAAACTTAGGAAATCAAAAAGTATTCCTTATTTACTTCATTAGTATTTTCTAGAGAGAATAATATATACAAATATTTTTTCCTTTTAGCCTTATACCTAATGCTTTAAAATTTAGAATACTATTGCCCTGGATGGATGGCTAAATATGTTGGCACATCGTCCTGTACACCAAAAGGAAGTGGGTTCAATCCCTGGTCAGGGCACATAGAGGACACAACTGATCCATGTTTCCCTCTCACATCAATGTTTTTCTCTCTCCCTCTCTCACTCTCTCTGTCTGTTTCTCTCTCTCTAAAATCAATAAACATATCCTTGGGTGAGGATTAAAGAAAATGATAAAAAATATTTAGAACTCTGTTTATGAATAGCTAGAGTAGCCTCTGCCTCTCTCTCTCTCTCTCTGTCCCTGTGTCTTGCATAATACCAGAATTTCACTGAGTTTGGCTACTGTTTGGGTTATCTAACAGGAGCGTAATTTCCCTTACACCTAAGCAATTTCTTTTGATTATTAAGATAATTTTGTGAGAAGAAGGGGTAATTATTAATTTTGGAACTACTGTACAGCATTAAGTATTACACTAGATCCACAAACAACATTTTTAAAAAACTTTCCTGTGTACATGCTTCTACAGCTTCCTTTAGCTCATGGAATTCAAACAAAACCGAACAAATAAATAGGTTGAGAACTAAAACATAGCAAACTGAGTGAAAGTGTAGGAGGGGAAGAACTTACCATAACCCCAATTTAAAAACATGAAGTAATTACTTCAGCAGAACCAGGAAGTTAAAGTCTGAAGTGTTTCTCCTTGTCATCACTGGCATGACTCAGCATTTGGAATAAAACTATGTTTACTGTCTTTCAGGGTGAAGGTGTCAAGTAACTTTGGTGCCACCTAAATCTTTTCTGGTGTACCTAAGAAAACTTTAGAACATGGGTTTTCAGTCTCACATGGCCACCAAAATCTAAAGGGTTTCTTCTTTCTATTCATTCATCTTACCAAAGCCTAAGTTTGCCCACAATAAATTTATCTTGCTTTTGTAGTGTTGTCAGGTGAATTTAGGTTACCTTCCATATCCTAGCGTAACTAAACTAGTGAGAATTTCTTCTTTTCCCAAGCCTAGACAGTCCAGTACCTGCTGCTAAGGTATCTGAATCCCAACTGCTGGGGGTGAAGTTTCCCCAGCATGGGGGGACCTTCCACTGGGGATTCTACCAAGCACCTCTTATGACCAACCACCTCTTATGACCATCCACCACATGCCAAGGGCCAGCTGTTTTAGTCCCTGCCCATTTCTAGAGTGTTAATGTAAGAACGTCCAACCTGTAAAGAATTTCTATAGAAATTTATTTGAGCCAAACAGGGGATATACCTGGAAGTAAGAACTCAACAGACTGAGAAAATGCTTCTTAGAAAGGCAGTTTCCAACTTCTCTTATGAATTTGAAATTAAGGAGGGAGGGAAAAAAAGAAGACATGAAGGTAGAAGAAAGCAAAGCAGGTTTGGAGTACAGGTGTTTAGCAAGATTAAGTGCTTTTTTTGAGGGTGATTTTACTTGGGTCTGAAAAGAGGCATTTTGAAGATGGGTTAAATGAGATGTACAGAAACAAGGCATAGGGCTTGCCTAGGCCAAAGATACACCTTTTACTAAAAAGTTGTATGCCTGGGGTGTGACTAGCCACTATGAATTTTTTTTTAATTTGTTTTATTTTTCAATTACAGTTGACCTTCTGTAACTGAAGAATTTCTAATCAGATCACCCTGTGAGGTTATTTTCCATAGCAGCCCTTCTGGGTCCACAAGAGAGAAACAAATTTTCCGTAAGTGTTCATTAGTCACCAAAACCACTATAAAATTTATGTAATAAAATGATTGAAGGGGGCAATAAACATTATTAACACCCACATTTTTGTTTTACAAATGATGTAATTAAGACCAGGAGGAATTAAGTAACTTATCTAAGGTTATTTAGTTAGCTAAACACAAACCCAATACTAAAATGAGAAACTGCTTGGTAGAGAAAACAGCGTGCAGACTTCAAATCTATCCTCTTCCGAGTTCTGTAAACTGGCCTGATTCTCTAACCTCCCCAACCTCAGTTTCCTCATCAGTGAAGATGTTAATAGTGAACATTCACATAGGGTTTGCTTTGCCAGACACTAGTTTTAACAGGATACCTGTAATCTTTAATCATCAGAGGAACTCTATGTGTTTTGTACTGTTTTTACAAATGGGTAATTTGAGATTGAAAATTCTTAAGTAATGTGCCTGACATAACACGACTAGTAAATAACCAAACTAGGATTGAATGGGGTAATATAAGTGAAATGGCCTTGTGTATAGATAGTCAAATACACAATCACCAACGTCAGTTTCCTGTCCTAAACCCCAGACATTTTGACTCTTTGTCCAATATTGAGCCAAGACACCTTTGTTTCCAGCTCCAATTACTGTGCATATTCATTATATATTTTCTATTCTGGTGCATTTTAGTAGTTTTTATAATTTAAGCATTGTATGCACCTATAATCTTATTCATTGTTAACAATAGTTATGAATACTACGAATACAATAAGTTAAGCAAAGACTACAAGTTTACTACTTACAAAGAAGAAAAAATTGAGTTTCTAAAAGATCAACAACCCTTTCCAGAAAAACTTTAAAACAAATCCTTAACAAAACCTGGCCAGTGACTTTGGAACTTTGAAATCAGAACAGCTCATTTTGTAGGCCTCCACCTACTTGTTACTTCTTAAAAGCAGAATTATAGACATATAGAAATATCCAACAGAAAATCTTTCCATATCAGTAATTCTCAAAGAGTCAGTATCAAGAATGAGGTGAAAATATATGAACCTTGAGAAGATAAAATAAAAATACTAAATATATGTTTTAATGGGTCCTTTAAATTTTATCTCTTCTTTATAAGAATCTGGGAAAGCATTTTTGAAGTGAATTTTTAAAGCATCAATATGAAGTGGCACCAAAAAACTCAGATTTAAAGGTGTTGAGGGTAACGGAAATGCAAACTCTCCTTAGGCAGACGTGCAACTTTGTTCCTAGGGCAGGGCAGCATTGCAAACAAGCTTCAGCAAAGGCTCATGATGTCAACTGAACAATGTTGTCTCTGGAACATAGCCTCCTATTTAACAACAGCAGGAACATTGTGGGTAAGCAGAAATGTCCTAGAAAACTCATGCAAAGAACATGAATAAGTATTAGGTTCTCAGGTGGGAACTGAAATAAAATGCAGAATTGCGTTCTTCAGAGTAAAACCTGGTTATGATTCCATGAAAGAGGCAGCTGAGCCAAGGGTAAACAACCCAAGATACTGGAGATCTGTTCAGTTCCACATCTGAATACCTGTTATGTAACCTGAAGATGGCTTGAATCTCAGCAGTAAATGCTTAAAATAAATTTGACCTCTGTTTGTAATGTTTTAATATGAATTATTTTAAGTGGATGAATCTGACTAGCAAAAATAGGATACCAATAGCAATGGACAGGGCTTATGACTGTGCATGATTGATTGGCTTTAAAATGACAATGTTGAGTCTTAATTCCGCAGCCTTGAAACATGTAAACATTGACCTAATTTTTGCCAAGACAAGAGGAAGGCACTTTACACACAGGGCACATAGGCCAGAGAGTAACCAGTGCTGTTCCCTCAGCAACTACCTTGGCCTCAAAAGCAAATCTTCTTCATTCCTCCTATATCAGCAAAAGCATCATGCAAAGCCACAAAAAAAAAAAAAATGAACAACAGAAAAGGAAAGGATCTTTGTTCTATTATCGTTGAGTTACATAGTGAAGTTTCCTTTTGAAATATCTTTTTTGGCAGATGTAAATCAGAAGGAAAGAAAGGTTCAATGGAAAATTCATCAAGGAGAAATTTAACAATTTAATGGAATGTCTATAGTGTCTATATTTTTTGAATTTTTTTATTGATTGATTTTAGAGAGAGAGGAAGGGAGAGAGAGAAAGAGAAAGAGAGACATCAATCTGTTGTTCCACCTATCCCTGTGTTCATTGGTTGACACTTGCATGTGCCCTGACCAAGGATCAAACCTGTAACCTTGGCATATCTGGAAAACACTCTGATCCACTGAACTACCCCACCAGGACTCCTTAAAGGAGTGTCTATATTTTTAAATTATCTAGACCAAACTGTAAACAATCTCCTTTCCTCCTGCCTGACTCTTAGCCCTGGCCAAGTTTCTGAGAACTAAGACAACTTGATATGGGATAAGAAGCCAGAAACTAGTGTCAGGACATCTAAAAATATTTTTTCTGGTGTGTTCTAAAAATATATTTTAACAGTCAAATATTGAAGAAGACTATTTTTCCTGAGTATGTGTTCTTCACGATCAATTTGGTTCACCTCTGGTCTTGCAATAAAAACAGTCCTATACTGATGAAGATGGCCTTCCTAAAGTGGGTCTTAAAGTATTGCAAATGAAATTCTAGCTTTTCTGTTACTATGCTTGCCCTAGACACAACTCGGATTCCTGCTCTTAGGCTAAGTGAAAAGCAAATTGTCCCCGGGCTTATGCAGCTAAAGCAAAGATTTAAAAGCTACCCTGTGGTGGGTTGAATGGCCTCTCTGTTACCTTACCTTGGAGCAGGCAGTTGGGGGGGGGGGGCGGTGGGCAGGGGGCCAGGGTGTGGCGAAGTACTTGCAGATAAGATTAAATTAGGGATTTTGTGATGATAGTGTGGACCCCAAATGCAAACACACAGATCCTTATAAGAGAAAAGTAATAGGAAGGTTTCACACAGTTGAAAACAATGTGACCATGGACACAGATTGGAATAATGCAGACACAAGCCAAGAAGTGCTAGCAGCCATCCAAAGCTGAAAAATCAAGGAATGGATTCTCTCCTAGATCCTCTAGAGGGAGTGAGGCCCTGTTGACCCCCCCAATTTTGGCCCAGTGATACTGATTTTGGACTTCTGGCCTCCAGAACTCTGGAAGCATATATTTCTGTTGTTTTAACCACCAACTTTGTAGTAATTTGTTATAGTAGCAAATGATATAACTTCCTCCATTGACTTCTCCTTGGCACTAATGCCAAACTGTCTTTGTAGAGCTAGCCCCTCAGTAAGTTATTACCAAATAACTTACATTGAGGATGCCAAAGCAATATGCAACCATGTAAAGAGGCTCAATTTTCTACCCTGTGAGAGAGTCAAGCAATACCAGAGCCTTCTAAAAGTTGAGAGATTCCTGGATTATTTTCTTTTGTATTTTTTCTGGCTTTTTAATAAGAAATGTGAAAACAAGGTTGAAAAAAATCAGTATAATTTAAATGTTACAATTAGCCAACTAATGCTTAGCAGAAGGAATACTGTCCATATAGCTCCAGCTAGAGATCAGAGCAAAATTTTAAATTTGAGGTCTGTGGTAGACAGATTGCTGTACCCCCCAGACCGTCCATTAAGAAGAACTTGTTTCACCAGCTGCTGGGAGCATCTTCAGCAAGTAGCATCCAGCTGCTAACTTCTTCAGAATTTGCCTCTACTGCAGAGAGCTACCTCATCTAAGGTCATTCCTGCCCTGGACAAGTCCCTACCCTGTGCCTGAGTTAAGCAGGGGTGAGGCTCAGCTGGATCATTGGGAGATGACTCTGATGTGCTATGTATGTTCCTAAAGTCCCTCGGGTGGTGACTGAGGGTTTGTTAGCTCTACATCACAATTCTACTTCTCCCTCAGCCCAATCCTGCTTATGTGCTCTTCTCTGCATGAGAATCCCTAATAATACTTCTTCTGCTTCCAGAATACCCAACCTGTGTCAGGACTTTTCATGAATGAGAGGCCTAGGTAACCAACACCCTTGAGTTCCGCAGAGTTCTGAAATCATTCTTTCCCCTTGTTCTGATTTCTCCCCCAGGGACTGTACCTTTCTGTCCAATTCAAATCAAGAACCATTTGTTAGAGCCAGGAGCCTCTGCCATCTGCTCTGCATATCTCAGGGCACAAGGCCTCGCTGAACTGCTATTCAGGAGCATGGTTGCCAAAATTTTCCTCATACCCTACTTTCCTTCAGGTTTCACTAACTAGGTGTTTCTAACTTTAATTAATCAATGGATACTTGTTGAGCACCACCCATGCACCAGGCACTAATCTATTATTCCAAGGACACAGTAGTATATGCTCTTATCACATGGTCCAAATTGTAGTATGTGATATACTTTAGGCTGACATTCACATAAGCCTACCAGGCCAGATCAAATGAGTTGACTAGCCTATATATAAAACAAATAAGGAATGATGGGTCTGTGGCATCTTGGAGAGAGCATACCATGTCCAAAGAGGTCAGCCCACTACCTTAACCTGGTGGTTAAACTTTGTGTTACCAACTAGGACACCAGGTATTAGGTACCTCCACATGTGATGTAATGTAAAGTCTTTCTCATGTCCTCTGAATTATCTTTGCTTCAAATATTTAACCTGAATTAATCAAGCTTTTAGATATGAATTCTAGTCTACAAGACAACTGACCATTTCAACAAGACAGTGTCATAGGAGAAAAGGGGAGATAGGGGAACCCAATCTAGGGTAAAAGTGACTAATGTGCCATAACCAACTGCAAGGCATATGTTTTCATTGGATCCCAGACTGAAAAAAAAAATGAATATAGAAAACATTTTAGGGACACTAGGGAAATTTGAATGTAGACTAATAAAGAGGACATTAAGGAATTACATTATTAGCACACTGAAAAAAACATTTCCAGTGTGATAATAATACTGCAGTTATTTAGGAAACAGTCCTTATTTTTTTTTTTTTAATGTATGCCAGCCCTGGTGTGTGGCTCAGTGCATTAAGGGCCATCCTGCAAATCAACAGGTCTCTGGTTTGATTCCCAGTCGGGGCACAGGCCTGATTGCAGGCCAGGTTACCAGCTTGGGACATGCAGGAGGCATCTGAAAGTTTCTCTTACACATTGATGTTTCTTTCCCTCTCTTTC
This sequence comes from Anoura caudifer, assembly GCA_004027475.1. Classification (NCBI taxonomy): domain Eukaryota; kingdom Metazoa; phylum Chordata; class Mammalia; order Chiroptera; family Phyllostomidae; genus Anoura; species Anoura caudifer. Next base: position 140,465 of record PVKU01000013.1, on the reverse strand, counting down.
TCCCTCCCCTCCCTTCTCTCTAAAAAATAAATAAATAAAATCTTTTAAAAATGTGTGCTAAAGCATTTAGGAGTAAAGTAATATATCCACTTTAAATTGCTTTGGCCAAAATATAAGTGCAAAGATATAAGTATTTATTTTTATAATAAGTATAGCAAAATATTAAAGATTATTGAATGTGGAGGTAAATGAATAGATTTTTTTCTGTTTTTCCATAAGTCTTAAGTTTTCATGATCAAAATCTTTAGAAAAAATAAAAGAGGTTGCCTTTATGCAACTCTTGGGCATTATTGTCATGAGTGAGTTAGGCTTACTGTTACTAGGTACTCCAAATTAAACAAAACTGTAAATCTGGAATTTGTGTATAAAATATTTTTTCCAATAAGAAAGTATTAGCAATCAAATTTAAAAACAATAAAAAACAGCAACAACAACAACAATAACAACAACAACAACAAAAAACCTCCGCAGACCTGTTACAATGAATTTGGATGCTGTAGCTGACCCACAGGCTTCTAATTTGCCATCTCTGTTTTAGATCCTTTACATCTTAACCCTCTCCTTACACCTTAGCTCTCTCACCATACCCCTGATTTTCTTCTTTATCCAAGTGATATCTAGCTTTTTATTTTTTCCAATTGACCTTTGTCACTTTCCAGTTCCACTGAGCAGTTGGCAGATAATGTGAGAATTAATCAGGCTATGGATTTCTCTGGAGTATCAGATCAGTTAGCAAACTGAGAATTGTTTAATAATTATCCTAGGGCACTAAACATTATCCTAATGATCTAAAGTAGTTATTAAACCTCCCCACTTCAGATTATTAAATTGCAACATCTGTCTTCAGGAAGCATTTCTATTGCATGTAATATTTACCAAACATTTATAACTGCTTTTAGTTATATCTTAGATACTATGATAGGGTTATAGTTTTTCATCATTTAATGGCTGAGAACAGTAGGCACTGAGTCTTAAAGGTAGCTTCAGCCCTCTGCATGAGGAAGTATTACACCTAGGCAAGCTTCCTGGATGACAGGCTGCTGCTTATCCAACTGTGCCACATTCTCTCCAGCTCTTGTTTGCTTTATTAGCTAATTACCAGGCTGCATATTCAACCCAGGTTCCAACTATATTAAGGGCTATTTACTAGCTAAAATCAATATCCTTTCGATTAAACACCTGGCGTGGCTTTTGGTAACTAAGCATTATTTGGGCTTCACTGCTTTCACTCCATCAGGGAGATGGGGAAGTGCTTTGTTTTGATTTTTTACACTTGGTGACTACTGTTCTTAGCGGTCGGAGATAAAGGGCAGTGGAGACTCACTCTGCCATGGCAGAGAATAGGAACAGACACATAACAGTTACTGCACAAGAAAAGAAAAGGTGCAAAGGACAATAGCATGACGAACAGTGATTTCACTATTTTAAAGTTATTTTTCAATTAGAGAAATCTCTTTGGATATATGTCTGGTACATCAGGCTCCACATTAGCCCCCCAAATAAAAAGATGAATAAAATATATTTTCCAACTTAGTCTAGTTGGTAGGAACAACATTGGAAAAATAATTTCTCTAAAAGAGTGAAAAGAACAAAGAGTAGATGCAGAACTGGGTTTTGACACAGCATGGCAAAGGGAATGATTCATTCTTTTTAGAAAGACAAATGCCAAGAAGGCTTTTGTGTTGCTGATGGTGGTGAAACCAACCCAAAAGGCCCTTTGTAATGTAGGTGTTTTATTACAGAAATAATCCACATCTGCTTTGGAAACATGAAAATATATAGACAAAAAAGAGAAAAAATGTGTCATCCCACCACTCAGATCACTATTAACCACTGTTAATAACTTGCTATAAACATTGTAAGAATGTTTTGTATAATATGTATTCACAGCATTTTAAAATAGTAGAAGTTCATCTCTGGGCATGTAGCTCAGTTGGTTAATAGCATCGTCCCAATACGCCAAGGTTGCGGGTTCCGTCCCTGGTCAGGGCACACATGAGAATCAATCCATGAATGCATAAATAAGTGGGACAGCAAATTCTCTCTCTCTCTCATACACACACACACAAATCAATAATTTTTAAAAAAAGAAGGAAATTATTAAAATAATAAAAGCCCAAAACTATGTGAAGACATGAACTTTGAACCAGATCATTATTCAAACCAGGTCTTACCATTTATCTTATGATCAGGAATCTGCTTAATCTTTCTGAGCATCAGTTTTTTTCATGTATATTATGTGAGCAATAATACCTACATTAGTGAAGTGTTGTAAAGGTAAGTGATTTAATGAAAGTAAAATTCTTAGAGAACAAACCTTGGCAGTATAAAGCACTTAACATCTTCATTTATCCAAGAAAATGTTTATTAAGAGCTCTTTGTACTAAGAATCTAGCCAATATCAAGTGAACTAAACAAGATATTTATTTTAAATATTGTTATTATTAATATAATGTTCTATAATTCTTTTCATCTAACCTAATATCAAGAATACCTTTATATGACAATAAACATAGATTGATATCATTTTTACTGACTTCACAGCATTCCAAGAAGATACACCACAGGTTATCCAACCAATTGCCTACTCAAAAGACCTACAAAGATGGCTTTCAGTCTGTATTATACATAGCATGGCTTTAAATATATTTCTATTCTTGTCCAATTGATTCTTAAGGATATATCTTTTGAGTGGAATTCTTGAGTCAGAGATGATGAACATTTAAAAAACCCTTTTTAACACTGTTACTAGCTTGCCCAAGGAAAGATTTCAGTGGAAGGTATACCAAGAGCTAAGTGTTGAAGGATAAGTGGAAGAGAGGTATGAGGAAAAGAATGAAGAAATAAAAGGAAGTCACTATTGTGAAACGGTTAAATTATTAAAGTCAAGTAGGCTGAGTCATGAGGGAACAATTTTATTCTTGTTTTAACTGGCCTGGAACCTACACTTTTGAACATTCGGTTGTGCACCAGTGTCTGAATGTATCTAAATCCCACAGATAAACCTCTGAAGGGCTTAAGAAAGAATGTTCACGTGCTGAAGATGTGTACAGAAGTGGGCATAAGTAGGTTTACAGTTGTGAATACATGAAATGCAGTGTTTACTTTTGCGATATTATTTATTAATTATTGTATTTTCCATACAAAGAACTGTAAGCCAACTTTTACCCACCCTGTACATCTCTCATAGATAACCAGTTGTCATGCTTAAGAAAAAGCAGTTATCCAAACCACCTGGAATCCAATACCCAGACCTCCTAACATCTGGAAGATTTCATTCCTGAGCCAATCTCTAGGCTAAGAATGCAGAACTTACTTTTTCAAACATGGGCTTTTTTGAAAACTGGAAAAACTCTCAAACTTTTTTTTCTCCTTTGTGACACTTTGGGCATTGCTCAGTTGTGTTTTTAATTCACAAATCCTAAGACCCTCGAATAAATCTTTGTTATTTATTCTTAGCAAAGGCACTTGGCTCCTTTCAATATTGGGGAATTTAGTGGGAAGTGATAGGAAATCATGAACAGGAAAGAGTTCATTATCTTTAAGTTGTTCAGGGGTGAGGTCATACTCTAAAGCACAATTTTCAAACTTTTTCATCACAAGGTACACATAAACTAATTACTAAAATTCCACGGTGCTCCAAAAAATATATTTTTGCTGATCTGACAAAAAATAGGTATACTTTTGATTCATTCACACAAGATGGCTATAGTTGTGTTGTCTGTTGTCCTATTTTTATTTGACAATCTAAGGGAAAAGAGATCAGGGCCACTGACCAAATAGTCAGGTATTGCACGTTTTAAAAATTCTTGCAGCACACTGGTTGAAGATAGCTGCTCTAAAGCAAGGTGTCTTTGGGGCTAAACAGATTATAAGAACCAATAATTTTTAAAAAGAACTTTGTGATAATCTAAGGTAAAGGATATAAAGAAGACGAGTTGGGGTTTCCATTCAACTCTCAGGCATACGCTAAGCAATTGGAGTACTTCTGAAATGCCAGTGACATATTTCCACGATCTACAACATCAGACAGAGTTTTCAAAAAAGGCAAACCACTGCTACCTCTTAGCCCACTCTGCCAATACCTACTCAGCCTCTCTCTGCTCTCATGGAAGGTACAGAATGAGATGCAAAGTTGTTGTCTTTGTTTTATAATAAATGTACATAAAAAATAACCTAGACAACTGGCTTTAAAATGTCTATTTCTAGGAGTAAAGAGTACTTTACATAGATTTTTGTCTCTGTAAAAACAGGTTGGGGCTGAAGGATCTGCATTCTAATGAGCATCCCCAACTAATTTGAATGCAGGTAGTCCTCAGACTGTACACAATGTTGAACAGATTGCACCATGTTGAACAACTCTGTTATAGACCTTTGCTACTTGAAGAGCTCTTCCTATATAAACAGCAAAAGCATCATATGGGTGCTTGTTAGAAATGCAGAATCTAAGACCTTACCCTAGACCTTCTATACAGAATTTGAACTTTAACAAGTTTCCTGCATGTACATTAAATTTTGATAAACCCTGTTCTGTAGGATAACTGTCAATAAATAATCTGGGAGTAGATCCAACACAAAAAATTTCCCATGAAAAGTAGAAGTTCTACCCATTTGGTTTTAGGGGGACCAAGAATTCTGATAATAGTGAATACTGGGCAGATGCAGCAAGGGACCTTGTATCTCAAATTCTTTCCAGCATCAATTGAGTCATTTAGGCAAAAAAATGATTTCCAGAAGGAGAAACCTATGGCATACAAGACAACTTTACAAACATTCCAGGAAAAGTAATGAGAAAAAATGAGATCTAAATGGTCTATTAATAGTTCCCTATTTATCCCTTTCTGCTTACATCTCAATTTCTAACTCTTTTCTAAGTATAAATGACTTTATGGGTAGTTGCAACAAAAGACTTAAACAGCTTGAAGTATGATCAATAGATGCTAAATGGAATAAAATTGGTTTTGGTTTTATTTCTCTTGTCAGTTTCTATTGACCAACCTTTTCAATTGTAAAATTATGCAGCTAGAACCAAAATCAAATAGGGGCAATGATGAAGCTTTTTAGTTTGCATTACTAGTTGATATTTTAAGAGGTGCACACTTGGTAGAAATACATTTTATTGAGTTACAAATTTCATTGTGTTAGTCTCTTTTGAAATCTGGCTAAAGATAACCATCTTGTAATCCAATCTAAACATTTGTTAGGATGTCAAGTGTAATTAAATAGTTAAATAATTATTTCTGATTGTTATGGTGGGATTTGCAATAAACCCATGGGGAAAAATATATGTTGAATCAAGTAACAATTTTGTATCCCACGATTCTGTTGCCAGTGGAAAACAGGCTCTTCCACAGGATCACAAAAAAAGCATTTCACAGACCCACACGAGGGAGATTGTGATGTGACAAAGTTTCTGCAGATAGAAATCTGTCCCTGGGTTTCCAATGTCCTACTTCTGTTCAATATGCCACAGAAAAAGTCCAACTGTGTTTTCTGTGAGGTCAAAACAAAGACCAGTGTCCAAAGTTTCTGTTTCATATTAACATTTAATCTTGGGAGCCCGTGCAGTCTGCTTGGGGCCTTGGTACTTCTACACGCACGTGGTTACCTGTGTTCCCCAGCAAGAGAAAGAATGTGTGAATAAATGGGGCAGGTGAGAGAATGTACAAACGAACAGGGTGAGTGCGGGTCACCAAGTGAGAGAGCTTCTTTGTACCTCTGGGGTTATAACCAGAAGCTTTTCCAAAATAACCCATCAACTTCCCAGACTTTTGTGGGCTTATGATGGGTACACCCCCTAGCCAATAATTCCTTCCCAGGTTAGATTGACCAGCTTCTATGGTCAAGAGCCTACCCCTGTGCCATTTTGGCTTCTATTGTGCATAAATTTACCTCCCTGTGTGCCCCCCACCAATCTGGCACTGGAGGACAAGAGGTCTACCCTGGGGAAAATTCCTGTGCTCTGACAATTAAGTCTCCTTGGCAGCAGTCCCCTAGAGTGTGTGAATGAGTCTGTAAATGCTATAGCTTCCTGGCTAAGAAAGCAGGCCTGTGCTCCCCAGTTTATTAAACTCAATATCTAATTCTCTTTGCTCTCTTCTTTATTAATAATGAGTTAAATACTTATTGTAACAATTCCTTATGTTTCATATATACTCACAGGAAAATTTCAAAATGTGTTATTACAAATGCAAAGTAACATTAAATGTCCTCATCCTCTAAGTTTTATTTTAGATAAAGCAATGGTTGATTTTAATTAACAACAACAACGACACAGAAATAGCTATAGAGCACTTACAAATTTTTGATTGGTATTCATTGATACTTTGTTGGTGGCAGAAATTAAGGCTTTTTGGGGGAGGGGGAGCAGTCCAAGGGCCCACACACAGGAGACTGTGGTGTGGCCAGATGGTTTATTTGCAGCCCTGGCTGGTGTGGCTCAGTGGATTGAGCATGGGCCTGCAAATCAAAAGGTTGCTGGTTCGATTCCCAGTCAGGGCACATGCCTGGATTGCAGGCCAGGTCTCCAGTAGGAGGTTGTGTGAGAGGTAACCACACATTAATGTTTCTCTCAATCTCTTTCTCCCTCCCTTCCCCTCTCTCTAAAACTAAATAAAATCTTTAAAAAAAGGTTTATTTGTGTAGAAATATGCCCCCATGTCCCCTCTCTGTCCATCCTGCCATGGGAAATGTCCAACCATGTCCTCAACAAAATCAAAACAAAAGCCAAGGTCCAGAGTTTCTGCTTGCTGTTAAAGCATAGTCTTTTGAAGCCAGCAGGCAGCTGCTAAGTGGTCTCAGTCCCAATCCAGGTAGCTCAGCTTGTTCCTGGAAGCTCCAGTGGTGGAGCGCACATGGCTGCCAGCTGTGTGGCTGCTAAGGCCACCTGGCTATGGAGAGACAACACGTGAGCACAAAGGGCAAGCGTGGGTTCCCGAGTGGGAGAGAGACACAGAGAGAGCTTCTTTGTTTTCTGGGGATTATATTAGCTTGGGTTTAGGATGGGCCATGTGCTTTTTTTGAATTGGCCAGTGAATTTACCAAGTTTTTGTGGGCTTTTGAGAGGTCCACACCCTAGTTAGACTGACAGGCTTCTGTGGTCCAGACCCTCCCCCCCTAACCCCCCAACAATCTGGTACCTGAGGAGGTAAGGGAGGAGTGCTAATCCCCTTGGCGGAGTAATGCTGTAATCCCCTAGGGTATGAAGCTGTAGCTTCCTGGAGAAGCAACAGACTCATGCTTCCCAGTTTATTAAGCTCAATGCCTAATTCCCTTTGCTATCCCTTCTTAATAACTGGCTTACTATCTACAGTAAAAATTTCACTATAAAAATACTTAGGTAATATTTAAGGATATGGTAGGATACCAATCACCCTGTCAGGTAATACAAATTTAACCACATTCTGTCTCTTCAAACTGGTTCTTATTGATGATATGGCAGATAATGATGATAAAAAACAAACTAGTTCAAGAAGAGAAAAGCAGAAGGGAACTTCTGGGGAGTAGAAGAGATCCACCAGGTAAGACCAATTGGTATGGAAGATTTAGGTCACTCAGATGTATAAATTTAACGCAAAAGTAATAAGAAACAGATTGGGGATGCTAACTCTCCTCCTTAAAACTGGAAAGAAATGCTATTTATTCATGAAATTGAACTTTATTATTAGCTGTAATAGTTCATGGTCCATTGTGCTAGTAGGAGAAAAAGGACTCTCTAGAACCCTGGCCAGATGACACGGTTGGTTGGAGGGTCGTCCAGTACACCAGGGTGGTCGCAGGTTTGATTCCAGTAACCAATGTTGGGGCTAGACCAGCCCTTGTGGTTATTAGGATTGCAAGACCTCCTTCAGCAATAACCATTAGAAAACTCTGAAAAGGTAAATGTTTACTATTTACAGGACCTGAACATTATACAGACCGCCTGGGGCCACACAAAGAGAACATGCACACGGCCTGGGGTTTGCACTTACTCTGGTGGAGGGTAGAAGCCTGAGGTTTCATGGGCTCACTCTTTATTGTTGAATTTAAAACGCAGCTGGGATTTAAAGCACAGGAAGAGAATTCAAAGAGGTAATCCACATGGTTAATTCTTGAAATCAGCCAAGATTTCCAAAATAAAGGAGCCCAGAGGTGGGGGTAAAGGTGACAAGACTTTTTACCTAGTCAGTGGCTGGTAATTTGTTTAATCCAGACAACCATCTTTGAAGGAAGTAGATGACTCTTTAAATGGACCATCAAAGCTTAACTTACATTTGCATTACAAAAGAAACAACAGACAAATGTCAGGGGTTAAACTACAGCACCATCTCAGTGGTTTTGCTTCCTTTGTTATTAACATTTTTCTCCAAATCAATTTACTTTTTAATCTATCTTACTTTTTAAGCAATTTCCTGTTCCCTAAGAAAGAATTTTCATAAATTAAACAGTAACATAAAGAAATAAAAATAAATCTATAGTTTTAAGTGTCTATATGCCACCTAAAAGCATCTCATAAACCTACAGTATTTGACAAATCTTGACATAATAGGTGCTCAATAAATATTTGGTAAATTAAAGGAGTAAATCCTAACTTATTTTTAGCTCTTGTTTAGGAATTTGAATACACAAGATACAAACAGAAAATCTTTACCTGTTTATTAAGACTTTGCCCCAAATTATCAAATCAACCATAATTTTCTTCAGTGGCAAATGTTTAATTTTATGCAGCCTCAGAATTTCCCTAATTATTTGTATTAATCAAATATTGATAATATTTTGTAAGTTTTCAGTGATCCTTTTTTGTTTATCTTTCACCTTGCAAAGAATGAGATTAAAGAAAAAATAGGAAGTGGTCCAAGGCCAAACTCTTCTGAATAAATTTCATTAATTTACCCATGAATGAATATGTACTGTGTGCACGACATTATGCTAGTTTCAGAAAATACAAAGATAAATTTAAAGATTTTATTTATTTCTTTTTAGACAGAGAAGAAGGGAGAAAGAGAGGGAGAGAAACATCAATGTGTGGTTTCTTCTCACACGCCCCCTACTAGGGGCCTGGCCTGCAACCCAGGCGTGTGCCCTTGTTACAAAGCAACAGAAAGGTCCATTATTGTCTGCCACCTTATGGAAAGATGTCTCTCAAAGTCAGAGATTTGTGAAAAGGAAAGGAAATGTTTATTTAATGCTATACAGAGTTAAAGTAGCAACCTAACGTCTCCATTAAAATATCAAAGTCCTTTAGGATACCCACAGACACCCACAGTGCTTCCTACCTCCCTCTGCCCTAATTCAGGGTACCGTAATTGCAAGGAAGAGAAGCAAACGTCTGGGATCCAGGCTCTTGACACCGTCAGCTGTGTCATCGTCCAGGCAGGATCTCTGGCTAATCTGAAGCCATGTGGCACCTTCTCATGGCCTACTGGCAAGAGTTCTTTCACCCTTCTCCTAAGCAAAGTCTCTCTTGTTCCCAGGCCATGCAGACAAAGGGAGCACCCCAAAGCCGCGTAGTCCCTCCTCTACCAAAGCTGTGGGGAAGGGGTCCCCACTCTGGCAAAGCCTCGTGGCTCTCCCTCTTCACCAAAGCTGCAGGGGTCTGCACTCTGGTGAAACCACGTGGAATCTCTCCCTCTGGCAAAGCTGCGAGAGGGTCTCCACTCAGGCAAAGCCGAGTGGCAATTCTCTGCTAAAGCCACATGATGATTTTCCCTCATAGAGCTGTGGGCCCTGCACTCTGGTGAAACCCCATGGATCTCTCTAATGGCTGCCACGTCTCCATTTTAATCCCGGCGCCAAACCTCCTCTGCAGCCCTATTTCCAACTCCTCCTACAATCGGTTACACCTGCCAGCATTCCCCTATATTTCCAAGGTTATTGGGATGCCATCATGAGTTTGGGCAGGCGTGTCCTCATTTTCTGGAGCCAATCTTCTCCAAGCTCCCACGCAGGCGCTTTAACTTGGGGTTCCTCCCCCAGTCACGTCCTGGGAGAAGTCCTTTCCATCCCCCTGGCTCAGAGCATGGCCACAGCTGTTTAACATATCTATGAAACCAGTTAAAGGTTATAGATATGTTAAATGACCATTCTGGAGGTTATCTGCAAAAACATTGCTATGCAAAATAACTCAATGGCCCTGCTCCATTTGTCCCTTCCCCCAACTCACACCTGAGGGGAGAGGGGTGAGGACATCTTATATGTCTTTCTAATATTTCCTGGACACCCTGAGTTCTGGGCCCCATTCCAACTCCCTTTTTGCCCCCCCCCCTTGGCTGCACCCTGTTACACCCTGACAGGGAATTGAACTGGCAACCCTTTGGTTCATGGGCCCTCACTCAATCCATTGAAACACACCAGCCAGAGATCAAGAATCATTTTTAAAACACATGCGTAAGTAAAGGAATAGAGTCAGATGTTAACTGCATGGATAAACAGAAAAAAAATAATCAGTGCAGATCCAATGTGTCCAGTATGTGAGGCAAATGAGTTTGAAAGTTAGTATAAAATTATATGAAACATGGGGAGATATTGAAATATTTTGATTTAACTTTACACTTGAATCATGAATTCTGATACATTTGTTTAAGTAATATATCCTTTATTTTCCAGTGTGATTTCAAAGTATGAGTCATTTCAATTCTAACACAAGTGAGGTTTGGGGAAAACAGTAAGGTGAGGCAGAAAGCCTCACGATCCTATGGCAGCTGTTACTAATAGGCCACTTGTTCTTCACCAGACCACAGCATATCTGGGCCTGAATTTTCCTCAGCTCTGGTGGCATCCAACTTCTGATTCTAGTTGCAAAATATATTCAGAGTCTAACAACTTCTCAGCACCATCACTGCTGCCATCTTGGTTCCCGCCTCTACCATCTTTTGCATGGGTTATTGAAATAACTTCTTAACTTTACTCATTGTGTTCTTTCTTGCCCCATTCACATTTTCTCAACTCAGTGCCCAGTCTAATTGTTAAGTAAAGTCATGTCATTCCCCTGTTACTACCTTCCATTATCGTTCACAGGCAGTCTTGATCCTTCCCCTGGATACCACCCACCCACCTATCTCCCTAGTCTCATCACCATCACCTTCTCTCCTTCATTCCATTCCAACCATAGGACCTCTGCTGTTTCTTACTCTATTCAGCAAAGCTATCATTTTGAATGGAAGGGCAGATAAAGTGCTTCCCAGATAAAGTAAAGTTAAAGGAGTTCATCATCACCAATCCATTATTATATGAAATGTTTAAGGGACTTACCTAAGAAAAAGAAGAAGATCAAAACTATGAACAGTAAAATGACAACAAACTCATAACTATCAACAGCTGAACATAAAAACAAAAACAAAAACAAAAACTAAACAAACAATAGAAAAGGAACAGAACCAGAGAAATGGAGATCACATGAAGGGTTATCAGTGGGGAGAGGGAAGGGGAAGAATGAGGGAAAAGGTACAGGAAATAAGATACATAAATGATAGGTAAAAAATAGACAGGGGGAGGGTAAGAATAGTGTAGGAAATGGAGAAGCCAAAGAACTTTCATGTATGACCATGGACATGAACCAAGGAAGTGGGAGAATGCTGGTGGAAGGGGGAGTGCAGGCTGAAGGGGGATAAAGGTGTTAAAAAAGGACAATTTTAATAGCATAAAAATAGTATTTTTTAATACTTTAAAATAAAAAGAACCTCCCACACTTTCCATGGTTTATTTTTCTCCACAAAGCTACCACCATTTATAATACTATATATTTTGTCTTATTTTTTGTGTCTTGTTGGTTTTCCCATATTAAACTGTTAGTGCCACAGTGCAGAGATTTTTGTCTGTTTTGTTCATGTGGCTCAAAGAATGTCTGACAAATAAATGCCCTAAAAAAACTGGAATGAACAACTAATTTCTTTATTTACTTATTTATTTATATATTTTTATTGTTGTTCAAGTATAGTTGTCTCCATTTTCATGCCATCACAGCCCCCTGCCCGTGCCCACCCATCCCCACTTCCCACCCTTGAACCTACCCCCTTTGGCTTTGTCCATGTGTCCTTTATATGTGTTCGTTGATGGACCTTCCCCTATTTACCCACATAACCCCTCTCCCCACTCCCCTCTGGTTACTGTCAGTTTGTTCTTTATTTCAATGTCTCTGTTTGTATTTTGCTTGCTTGCTTGTTTGTTTCATTGATTAGGTTCCACTTATAGGTGAGATCATATGGTATTTGTCTTTCACCACCTGGCTTATTTCACTTAGAATAATACTCTCCAGTTCCACCCATGCTATCAAAAAGGGTAGGACCTCCTTCTTTCTTTCTGCTGCATAGTATTCCATTGTGTAAATATACCACAGCTTTTTAATCCACTCATTTACTGATGGGCACTTAGGTTGCTTCCAGCACTTGCCTATTGTAAATTGTGCTGCTATGAACATTGGGGTGCATAGGTTCTTTTCAATTGGTGTTTCAGGATTCTTAGGGTATAATCCCATCAGTGGAATTGCTGGGTCAAAAGGCAGTTCCATTTTTAGTTTTCTGAGGAAATTCCATACTGTTTTCCACGGTGGCTGCACCAGTCTGCATTCCCACCAACAGTGCACTAAGGTTCCCTTTTCTCCACAGCCTCATCAGCACTTGTTTGTTGATTTGTTTGTGAAGGCCATTCTGACCAGTGTCAAGTGGTATTGCACTGTGGTTTTAATTGCTACTCTCTGATGGCTAGTGATGCTGAGCATCCTTTCATATACCTCTGGGTCTTCTGTATTGTCGTCCTTGGAGAAGTGTCTGTTCAGGTCCGTTGCCCATATTTTAATTGGGTTGTTGTCTTCCTGGAGCGGACTCATATGAGTTCTTTATATATTTTGGAGATCAAACCCTTGTCCAAGGTATCATTTGCAAATATGTTTTCCCATATGGTTGGTCCCCTTTTCATTTTACTGATGTTTTCTTTAGCAGTGCAGAAGCTTTTTATTTTGATGAGGCCCCATTTGTTTTTTTGTTTTTTTTTTTTAACATTTTATTTATTTATCTTTAGAGGGGAAGGGAAGGAGAGAGGGAGAGAGGGAGAGAAACATCAATGTATGGTTGCCTCTCATGTGTTCCCTGCCAGGAACTGGCTCACAACCCAGGCATGTGCCCTGACTGGGAATAGAACCACCATCCCTTGGTTCACAGGCCCGCGCTCAATCCACTGAGCTACACCAACCAGGGCCCCATTTGTTTATTCTTTCCTTTATGTCCCTTGCTCTAGAGAATATATTGGTGAAAATATTGCTGTGTGGGATATCTGAGGTTTTCCTGCCTATGTTCTCCTCTAGGACTGTTATGGTGTTGTGACTTATATTTAAGTCTTTTATCCACCTTGAATTTATTTTTGTGTATATTGTAAATTGGTGATTGAGTTTCATTTTTTTCGTGTAGCTGTCCAGATCTCCCAACACCATTTGTTAAAGAGGCTATTTTTACTCTATGTTTATGCTTCTGCCCCCTTTGTCGAATATTAATTGACCGTAGAGACGTGGGTTTATTTCTATTCTTGAACAACTAAAGTTTTTAATGAAAAGTAATAAGTTTAGATTAGACTCCCTTCTTATTCTATCCTTTCACGGTTGCATAATAGCACGTCTCATCATGGTGTCTAAAAGATGGAAAAAATAGAAATGCTCATCATCATAATAATATATCTACTGAATCTAGGTAGATACTATGTAATACCTTTTGCCCTATTTAACAACATATGTGAAGAATCTATTGATCCTTTTTAGGACTGTCACTATTATTTAGAATATATATATAGAATAATTGATGACATTCTCCATTTTTAATGCAAATGTCATTGGAATTACAATCATTTGAAAAATAAGTACTCAGCTCTGGCTGGTGTGTCTGGATTGAGCCGGCCTATAAACCGAAGGGTTGCCAGTTTGATTCCCAGTGAGGGCACATGCCTTGGTTGCAGGCTAGGTCGCCAGCAAGAGGCATGTGAGAGGCAACCACACAATGATGTTTCTCCCTCTCTCTTTGTCCTTCCCTTTCCTTCTGGCTAAAAATAAACAAACAAAAAGACAAAAAATAAAAAATAAGACAAATAAAAAATAAGTATTCATTAAAATCATCATAGTATTGTAATTACCTTTGAAAAAGTTTTCAGATCTCATTTACTTTCAATGTCAAAAGTTCATTTCTTTTTAAATAAAGTTCAACAGTAATATGATGCTACTAAAACCATTGAAAAGTCATAGAGCCACAGAGCTAGGAAGTAACCTGAGATCATTTGGTTAACACCTTTCCCATAAAGCATGTGAATATCTAAGCTATTATTTCTTAAGGTGGAGACACACTTAGATATGTTTATAAGAAGCATTATGAATACTTTCAGACAGTAGACCTATGCTTTAAATTTTAATGTGAATGTTTGGCCTCCTATTGATTCTCTCTGCTGCTTCAGCATCAATTATTACAGAAATGTTGGCTTTAACTTTCAGTTTATATATAATCTGAAGAATAAAAACACAGGTAAGTAGTAAACTGCATGTCGTTTATGTTCAATAACCATTAGTCTTCTTTAAAACATGAATTCTGAAAGCAGTTTTATTTAGAACACTAAGATGAGATTAGATTGATATGTTCTCTGTAATTGTATTATAATTTTTAAATTTAAGTAACAGTAAGAATAACATAAAGATCTTGTCCTTCAATTATAAGGAAAATCAAACTTTTTCTCCAAGTGATTTGTGCATTTGCATCAAATATTTAAATTTAACATGGCAAATTCTTTAAGCAGATGTGACTAAGTTTTTGAGGCAAACTGAATCCAATTGAACATTTTCTGCTGATTCACTAATTGGGTTAAGCATATAAATCACTATATCTATATTCTCCATACTTCCGTGGAACAATTTAGTCCAAAAAAAAAAAAAACCCCAAAACCTGTGTTTCAGTCCCAGTTCTGCCTCTTTAACATAGTAGCTTTATTTGACTAACCCTCAGTTTCTGCACTAGTAAAACAAGGAAAAGTTACTATCACACAGTTTTTGCAAAGCCAAATGCCTATAACAGTACTTCATGATCATAAGTATACTACAAATATAAGGGGCCATATGATTATTAATTTTGACATCACCTACCAAAATAACCCCAAAGAGTCTAAGCAAAGATTATGAAGTATTGATGAAATCAAGGACTGCCATTTTTGCTAACTTAGCAAAAATATATTTTGGCTACAACATAGTTTCTTCTCTCAGCTTTACATTTACTTGTCCTTATGACCATGTTGTTAATTTTTTACTGATTATAAGCAGATTTTATAATATTGATTCTCATTTATTATTATTAACAGCTAATACTTATTGAGCGAAGCTAATTGTGTGTCAGATACCGTGGAAGATCTTTGTATACATTAGCCCTTTCACTTCTCACAACAAGTCTTTGAGGTAAGTACAGTTGTCTACCCGTTTTACCAAAGAAGAAGCTGAGACAGACAGGTAAATGCTTTGCCTAAATTTACAGAGCTAGAGATGGAAATGGGATTTAAACCTTGGCAGCCTATCCATATCCTATACTTTTAACCATTATACCAGGCCACAAGGGGTTCATACTACTGTCTGCAGTGCTTTCCTAGGTTGACTGATGAAGCCTGTGTCTCTATTACTCAATACTGTTAGTAGACTCTTTGAGTGGTTACCAGTGTTTTCAACTGACTTGGGCAAGCACTTTCACTCAGGATGGTAAACTGAGCCAAGAAAACTACTTCGTATCTGAGTGGGCTTGGCTCTTCACCAAACGAATTTTCCTGGCCAGACAATATATCCCTGAAGCTCCTGAAGGATTCCATGGGAAATATTCTTATCAATGATTTAAACATTAAATACTATTTTATCTGTCCTGGTTCTATTATACAGGATCATAGAGACAGAATATGGCAATATATGTGGAATTCCCTAAACTTTCTGAAGAACAACTTCAGTTTTGACAACACTTAAGGTCATAGTAGAAGATATCTTATTAACTTGATGTTTTCCAGGTACTTGGTGCTAAAGGAAAAACTGCTGAAAATGTCCACTGCTTCACTGCTTAATATACAGAACTTAATATGACTACAAAATTGTACAAATCAGAGTAAATCAGTTATGAGGTATAGACCAGTTTTCAAGAGTATAAACATCTGGGGTCAGAATACCAACTCTCCACTTAATTTTTGAAGGATCTTAAGCAATTTACTTAAGTCCTAGTTTTTCCATCTGTTAACTACAAGTGTTCTAGATTGGAGTAATTATTTTGCTGTTAGTTCAAGCTGAAAAAAGAATGGTTTCTTAAAAATACTGTATGTGGTATAATACTTATTTTCACCAGTCCTATTATTTTCCTTCCACTACATAGAATTAGTCTTAGAAGGGGGGAAATAAATCACATTAAATTGGAAATAATCGGTCCATGTTAGACATTCAGTTAATTGACCAAATGGAATATTCCTTTCACCAGCACAATATCCTTTTTGGGTAAATATTGTATGTATATATATAATAGAGGAAAGGGGAAGAGTGAAGAGGTCTCTAAGTAACTAATAGCAGTATTAACCTTTTAAGCATAAAATGAAGATAAGATGGTCATGACTGCTAAGGAGCAAAACAGAGTCAAACAGCGTATAACTTTGCAGTGCAGCCCCTTGCAATAAATCAGTGTAAATAAAAAATAAAACGCATGTTAATGGTTCTCAGTGTTCAACCAAAGTTAAATCTATGCATATCTATTGAGATATCTTACTTCCACAACTTCATTTCTAGGACAAGGCAATCCTGGATGGAAAAAGCTCACAGCATTTAGAAACAACTCAAAAGATGGATTTTCCCATTATATTAATGTAGACAGAAAACTAAATTTGTGCAAAATGCGGAGGGGGAGAAAGTTGTATAAAGCATTGCCTTGGCCCTACTCTCTAGGCCAGTGTCTTCTAAACAGGATCCTCGCAAGTGAGCTGAATGGAGCCTAGGGAGCATTGGGTTAAAGGAGATAAATGCCCAAGAGTGGGAGTACCAGGAAGCAAGGAAGTTGACAATCATTCGCAAGAACAAGTCTAGGGAACTAGGGAAGAGGAAACCACAGAATACACACCCCTAAAAAGCCAAAATTTAGGAGCACAGATGCTATGGAGTGCCAGCACCAACAGAGTGGGCACTGGGTGGGCAGGTTTGAACATAAGGAAATTAGATCTTTATATGACCTACTATACTATAATTTTTCATCAGTACTCTGTAGTTGTGAATAAACAGATGTTTGAAAGAGACTTCACCCCTGATGAGAGAGACCTTGCTTGTTGCTCAACCATTCGCTGTACATTCTCAATCTTACCTAGAAACAGTGGTCTGGCCATCCAACACATTTCAATAATAAGGAATATGAGTTACAGGCAGCAAAAATAATCTCCTAAGTAAGAAGTAGAAGTGCTAGAACTAGCTGTAACTTTATCAATGCTATTAATATATCTCTCTATTTCTGTGAAAGGCTTGAAATCCTTAGCTTAAAATACAGAGGTACACTTTAGGTAGCTGCAGCTCATCCAAGGCTGTGCAGAGCCTGGTCCATGGATCCTATTCAATTTCTTTTTCTTTCTTTCTTTCTTTCTTTCTTTCTTTCTTTCTTTCTTTCTTTCTTTCTCTTTCTTTCTTTCTTTTCTTTCTCTCTTTCTCTTTCTTTCTTTTAAACATTTTATTTATTTATCTTTAGAGGGGAAGGGAAGGAGAGAGGGAGACAAATATCAATGTATGATTGCCTCTTGTACGTCCCCTACTGGGAACTGGCCTGAAACCCAGGTATGTGCCCTGACTGGGAATTGAACCATGATCCTTTGGTTCGCAGGCCTGTGCTCAATCCACTGAGTTACACCAGCCAGGGCCCTATTCAATTTCTATAAACTGATGTCACCTAGCATTTGAATTTACAATAATTTTCCTATGTTGTAATTCCATGTTTACCAACATCCATCAAATTACTGTAAATTACAATCTTACTTTCTTTATACTTGGATCATAAAAACAAAAATGTTCTCATCATATATAAATGATAATGCTGATCAAGAAAAAAAAATAGTTTGAATTGGAAAGCAAATAATTGCCTTTCTTGTTTTATGTGCATTTGACTCAGAAAGATGGCTGGATTTTGATTGTTCCAGCGAATGAAGTTTCTAAACTTGCAAAGTTGAAGACTGGACCCTGAGCTATGGGAAAGTAACCAAGAAAAAAGGTTTATAGTGAACACTCTTGGAAATCATCCAGCCTAATTATTTTTAAATTTTTTTAAAAAATTAAGTATATTTTATTGATTATGCTATTACAGTGTCTCATTCTCCTCTTTTTCCCCCTCCATCCAGTATCCCCCTTTCCTCCAGCAATCTCCCCACTTAGTTTATATCCATGGGGCATGCACATAAGTTCTTTGGCTTCCCCATTTCCTATACTATTCTTGACATCACCCTGTCTATTTTGTACCTACCATTTATGCTTTTTATTTCCTGCACCTGTCCCCCATTCTCTCCCTTTCCCCTCTGATCTGATAACCTTCCAAATGATCTACATATCTATGATTCTCTTCCTGCTCTGTTTGTTTGCTTAGTTTGGTATTTTCTTTTTTAGATTCAGTTGTTGATAGTTGTGAATTTGTTGCCCTTTTAATATTAATAGTTTTGTTCTTCTTTTTCTTAAACAATTTCCTTTAACATTTAATGTAATGACAGCTTCGTGATGATGAACTCCTTTAGTTTTACCTTGTCTGGGAAGCATTTTATCTGCCCTTCCATTCTAAATGATACCTCTCCTGGACAGAGTAATCTAGGTTGTAAGTCTTGCTTTTCATCACTGAATGCTTCTTGCCAGTCCCTTCTTTCCTGCAAAGTTTCTTTTGGGAAATCAGCTGGCAGTCTTATGGGAACTCCTTTATAGGTAACTCTCTCCTTTTAAGATTCTTTCTTTATCTTTAACCTTTTAATTATGATGTGTCTTGGTGTGGTCCTCTTTGGGTCCAACTTGTTTGAGACCCTCTGTGCTTCCTGAACTTGTATGTTTATTTCCTTCACCAAATTAGGAAAGTTCTCTTTCATTATTTCTCTCAAATAAGTTTTCAATTTCTTGCCCTTCCTCTTCTTCTGGCACCCCATATGATTCGAATGTTGGTATGTTTAAAGTTGTTCCAGATGTTTCTAAGCCTTTCCTCAATTTTTTTTTAATTCTTTTTTCTTCCCGTTGCTCTGATTGAATGCTTCTTTCTTTCTTGTTTTCCAGATTGTTGATTTGATTCTCGGCTTCATCCTCTCCATTGTTGGTTCCCTACAGGTTTTTCTTTATTTCAGTTAGTGTAACCTTCATTTCTTCCCTTATATTTTTGTAATATTCAATGAGTTCTTTGACCATCCTGATCACCAGTGTTTTGAACTCTGCATTTGATAGATTGGTTATTTCCATTTTGTTTAGCTCTTTTTCTGTAGTTTTGATCTTCCATTTGGATCATATTTCTTTGTTTCTTCAATTTGGTAGCTTCCATGTGTTTGTTTCTGTGTATTAGATAGAGCTGCTTTGACATTCTGTCTTAGAAAAGGTACCTGTATATTGTGTGGGGTAGAACCTTAGGTAATCACCAGGGTGGGGCAACAGGCTTCAACACCTTATGGCTCTGTGTAGGGAGAGGGCTCAGGGAGGGGACAATGCTGCTGTGTGTCTTCTGGAGGTTTGCCCAGCACTCACCCAATTTCCAGTCACTTCACCCACTTCCTGTATGTGACTGGCACCCTTCTAGCTGTTGCCCTGGTTGTGAATTCCCAAGTGGGTGGATTGTGCATGTTCTAAATCAGTGAGAGCCCTTTAAATGGAATTTCCTGAAAATCCAGCAGTTTCTTTTGCCATCCTAACCTCCACTGGTTTTTATAGCCAGAAGGTATGAGAATTTATCTTCCTGGTGCTGGGACCATGGCCTGTGAAGTCTGGACTGGGGCTGGGATTGCTCGTTCACAAAGTATCCCTCCCAATTTTTATCTACCACACATTAGTGGGGGACCACCTGTTCCACTAACACTGCCACCACCTCTCTGCTCCACGCCACATCTCCACAGCTCTCCAACCATCTTCACGACTCTGTCCCTCATACCCATGTAGATGAATGTGGCTTCTTTAAATCGTTGGTTGTTGGAGTCCCATACAGCTCTATTTTCTGACAGTTCTGGTTGTTATTTGTTTTGAGATATATTTGTAATTCTTTCTGTGGTTGTGTGAGGAGGTGAAGTGTGTCTACTTAGACCTCCATCTTGACCAGAAGTCCTCGGAATTCTCTTCCCTTTCAAAAGTGATTTTAGTTGCAGGAAAAGCCAGAAGTTGCAAGGTACCAAATTTGGGCTGTAGGAGTGCTGAGTCACCTGGGTGATTTGATGTTATGCTAAAAAACTGCAGGAAACATGATAAGTGAGCAGGCACATTGTTGTGTAGAAGTTGCCAATCACCAGTTGCCCATAACTGTGGCATTTCGATCATCCTAATAGTTTCTGTGGAGGAATGCTCAAACTTAATGCAAAATTTGATGCAGGCTTATTGCTCTACTCGTTCAGTCATTTTGAATGTTACAGCCACACAGTACACATGCTCACTTAATGGTATCTAACGCCCCCACTGACTAGTGTAGTGAAGTCATCATTGTTCATGCATACCCATTCCAGTCCACTCTCCTTGGCTGCCAAGTTACATTGATGTCAGACAAACTGTTCTTGCTATATTAACACTGGCTGGACTTTTTCCAGATAGACTTCTTATATCAGTGAGTATATGTAGTCAAAAGACTGTGTTTAAACATTGTTTGAATTAATTCTTTCGTAGATGTGTGGTTATGTTTTATATACAGTTAAGCTTTTTGGTTTCTGTTTACATTCAAATTTTGGAGTTTGCTTTCTTCATCATTTCTTACTAAATATTATCTAAATATGTTTAAATAGTTCAAAATACAAAGCTATATAAAAATGTATACTCAGCCCTGGCCGGTGTGTCTCAGTGGATTGATCACTGACCAGTGAATCAAAAGTTGCTGGTTTGATTCCCGGTCAGAGTACATGAGTGTGTTGTGGGGCCAGGTCCCCAGTTGGGGGTGTGCGAGAAGCAACAGGTTGATGTTTCTCTCTCACTTAGATGTTTCTCTCCCTCTCTTCCTCCCTCCCTTCCCTTCTCTCTAAAAATAAAATTTTTAAATCATGTATACTCAATGACGTCTTACTTTTATTTGCCTCATTCTCACACAACTGCATGTGTGTGTGCAGGAACATGCACAATTACTGAGGTCTGTGAAAACTTGGCTTACATGTATAAATGAACTTCCTACATTTAAGAGAAAATCAGAAAATTTACAAAGCTATGATGATTTGGGTATTTGACAAAACAAGTGTATAGATTTTGCTATGATATTTACATGATCGAGAATGAAAATAAAAATATTTCATTCCCTCCCTGAAGTTGTGTCCTTCTACTTTTGCATTATACCCGCCCCCTTTCATGAGCTTTAATTATATTTAATGCATCTAACATTAAATATAGAATAAAAATAGAGTAATCATAACAATCGAATAAATGTTCATATTATAAATTATTCTAAAATGTTATCCAAAGCAAAAAGCTACCTTTTAAAAGAGTGGTAGTCAATTATTTTATTATTTATGTGCTTGCTTAAGAAGCTACACTGTAATTTGTTTAAAGAACAAGTTCGCTCTGAAATAATTTAAATACTTTTACTAAGCTTCCTTAAATTATATTTCTGCTAACAAGGATAATACCTTTGGAGAAGAGTTTATTTGTGGAATTCAGGTCTCTTTTCTATATATTCATGTTGAATAATTTCTTTACTTTCTGATATCAAATTACTATTGGTTCTAGGTGTGTGTTGCTTAAATTATAGGAACTGATTAGGGTAAGAATTCAGGTCAAGGATGAAGTTAATATTAATAATAAATAAAAATACTGGTCTCTGCCAAGTCAAAAATTTAAGACTGAAATATTCTAATTGCTGAGTGTCTTTTTCCTGATAACTTGACCAGTCTTCTAGGGCTGCTGTACAAAGTACCCAAAGTATGTGGCCTGAACAACGGAAATTAATTGTCTCAGAGTCCTGGGGGCCAGAATTCTAAGATAAAGGTGTTGTCAGGGTTAATACTTTCAAGAGTTGACAGGGACAATCTGTTGCATGCCTCTCTCGTGGCTCCTGGTGGGTTGCTGGCAATGTTTTTTCATTCCTTGGTTTGTTGAAACATAGCTCCAATCGTTTCCTTAATCTTCACATGGAGTACTCCCTTGTGTGTATCTGCTTCTTTGTCCAAATTCTTCCTTTTCATAAGTTCAAATTCATATTGGATTAAGGTTCACCATACAACCTCATCTTAATTATCTCCAAAGACCCTATTTCAAAATTTTTGTAAACAATGCTCAGATTCATAGGTATTAGGGTTAGGACTTCAACACATGAATTTTTGGAGGGACAGAATTCAATGCATAACATCTGATAAATAAATTGTACCAAAATTTTTTATTATAATTTTCTATTACATTTTTTGTGTAATTTTGCAACATTTGAATATGGTTATAAGTGCTGTAATTCCAGGATGTGAGAGAGAGAGCAAGAGCAAGAGAGAGAGTGAGAGATCGTTGACATTTAAAAAATATATGTCCAGCCCTGGTTGGCATGGCTCAGTAGATTGAGTGCCAGCCTGAGAAACAAAAGGTTGCTAGTTCAATTCCCAGTCAGGCACATACCTGGGTTGCAGGCCAGGTCCCCGGTTGGGAGCGTATGAGAGGCTACCAATCAATGTATCTCTCCCATACTGATGTTTCTCTCCCTCTCTTTCTCTCTCCCTTGCCCTCTCTCTAAAAGTAAGTAAATAAAATCTTTAAAAAATATGTCCAGCCTAAGTTGAAATTTTCTACCAAAACCTATTGATTAAGATTAGTATAAATATATATATATTGAGGAGCATTGATAAGTTCCTTTGCATATGCAATTCCCAATGTCATTCAGAATATGTGAACACAGACTTCATGTCTAATATTGTGTTAGGGGTTACTAAAAAGCAATCACACAAACAAAAAATTATGTAAAAGTTTATTTGACTACAAGTACAATGTGTTAGGGAAATATGAGCAACAGTAAAATACACACATAGTTAATACTTAAGAGCTAAATTTTGACAGTGACTGAAAATATTGCAAGACCTCAGAAAAGGAAAATTCAAGTGAGCTTTATTAATATATGAACACTCTGTAAAATCAATAAGAAAATGGGAAACACTCTAGTAAACAGGGTTCATCAACAGAGAATTGATTAAATTATGCTATATCTCTCTACCATGGAGTACTCTGCCACTATTATAGCAAGTGCAGATCTTTCTGTGCTGAAATAGACATAGAGAGAGGTCAGACAAAAATTATTAATGGGCTGCAAACTTTAAGAACCGGGTTCAGAGAATAGACAAGAGCAGGATACTAGAAAGTATGAATTATACTTTATACCTTTCCATGCTGTTTGCATTTTTATACTGTATATCCTTTATTTTGAGCATTTTTTTAAATTGCGGGATCTCATTTGTCTGGAGTTGAGCTAATCATATGTCTGTGTTCATAATATATTATTATCATTTGACCACATCTCTTTGTTGTTTTGTGTCTGTACATGTGAGTATACATATATACACACAAGGTCCAGCACAAATAATGCCCCTTTCTTATTACAAAATCTTTTGTTACAAAATCATAATCATGTAATTCTGTAACATAACAATATCACACTCAAGCCCATCATATGACATTTTACGTGAACCGTTCAAATTAAAACTATAAATTATTGCATGCATATTCTTACTCTACCAATCACACTCAAGCAGAGGTTACTTCTGCTGGATCCATGTATAACACATACATATTTTATTCACATATTCATATTCTATTCCTTTTGCCTTCCCATACGCCATCACAATGTTATGTTTAACATACATCTTTTTGTGTATATGTAACTTTACAAAACATGTATTGTTTTCAGTGCATAATTTTAAACTTATGCAATTTATATGGTTATAGCTCATTTTGTAATTTACATTACTCATTAGGGACCATGATTTTGAGAGCATCTGTGCTGCTCTGTGATGCATCTAATTTGCTCCTCCTATGTCCTGCTTACAAGCATGCACCATCATGGTTTACTGGTCCACTTTCCTGGAGAACACTTGGGTTGCTTTTACGAGTTATGCTGCAGTGAATATCCTTGTACAAGTATATAAGAATTAATTTGCAATAAACATCCAAGTGGAAATACTAGGTCATAGTTTACATGTAAACCTAATTTGCCCAAGTGGTGCCAGCTCCTCTCCCAAATGGCTGTACCCATCCACATGCCCACAAATGGTACACCAGGGTTTGCATCAGGGTGACACACCCCCATGTCACGGTTTACACTCAGGTGAAGTTTAATAATGTTGTCAGGTCTAGAAGGTATAAAATGATATCTCCTTTTTCTGCTTGAATTTCTTTGGTAAATTTTAAAAAATGTAATGAGAAAATGTTTATTTATAGCTTTCCTTTCACTCTGCTATGGCTTCTTTTAGAATCCAGCTGCGTGTTTTCACTTACCCAAACTTGTATATTTTCTCTACAACTCTGCATTCTTCATCTCTCAAAGCAATATAAAAAGTTCACAGATGATTGGTGCCTAGAAGAATCTTGAAAATATAGAACAATATCCTCATTTTTAAATCCAATAAAACTCAGACCTAGAGAAAATACTGACTCATTTTATGAAAATAAATTAAATAGCCCTGGCTGGTTGAGTGTGGGCCAGAAAACCAAATGGTTACTGATTTGGTTTCCAGTCAGGGTACATGTCTGGGTTGTGGTCCAGGTCCCCAGTGGGGGCTGTGAGAGAGACAGGCACACGCTATGTTTCTCTCCTTCTCTTTCTCCTTCCCTTCTCCTCTATCTGAAAATAAATAAATAAAATCTTTTTTAAAAAAGAAAATAAATTAAATAAATAATATAATTATCTAATACATAATATTACAGGAATATGAAGGACAGAACCAGAACTGATAAGTGGCAATGTGTAGGGTAGAAGAGTCAGGGCTTTGGAGTCAGAAAAATGAAACTAAAGAAGTTGGAATGGTTGAATAAGGCTTCTCAGGGGGAGATAAAGCTGAAACAACCCTTTGAAAGATGCACAGAGAAGAAGAGGAAATTTGTCAAATAAAGAAAGTGACTTAAACAAAGCCATCACCACAAGGCACAAGCATGCTGTGTTTTTTGCATAATAGGGAGCAGCAAGAATGTATGACTGCATGCAGGAAGACAATGGGAATCTGGAGAATCTAACCAGACTGGCTACATAAGTTTTAGGGCCTAGTGCAAGTAAAAACATAGGGTCCCTTATCCAAAAAATAAGAATTACAACATGGTCGACAAGAACATTAAGCCAAGTGGGAGACTCTATGAGACTTCACATTCATGAAGCTCTCACTGAATCTAGCAAGATTTAGAATATGTGGTTGGGATTTGGACCCAGTGATGTTTGTGAGCCTAAAAGTAATATAATGAAAGCAATGTTTTAAAAAATATAGATCTCTCTGGGGAGTAATTCCAAAATATATATCAAAATTTAAAATGCAACTTCCAGCTGAGATGGAGGCATATGTAGATACACTTTGACTCCTTGCACAACCAAAAGAAGGACAACAACAAATTTAACAACAAAACATAAAAGAACTGCCAGAAAATTGAACTGTATGGAAGTCCGACAACCATGGAGTTAAAGAAAAACATTCATTCAGACTGGCAGGAAGGGTGGAGATGGGCAGCCGGGGTGGAAAGGACCCACAGCAAGGTGGTGGCTCTGGAGGACTGGGCAGTCCCACATTTTCGTGCAGATAAACTGAAGGAACAACTGGAGAAAGAGACAGACCTCACAAGTCAGAGTTCCAGCACAGGTAAAGAAACCTTCAAAACCTCTTGCTATAAAAACCTTTGGGGTGGGGGAAAACCTAAGGCTCCACCCCTCACTATGTAACAGCCGCAACTAGACCGAAAAAATAAAAACAAAAACAAAGACAAAAATGGCTCAAACCAGAGAACAAATCAAAGCCCCAGAGCCAATTCATCTAAGCAACGAAGAGATAGTCAACCTATCAGATGCACAGTTCAAAGCCCTGGTGATCAGGATGCTCACAGAATTGGTTGATTTTGCTCACAAATTAGATGAAAAAATGAAGTCTATGATAAGTGAAATGAAGAAAAATGCACAGGTAACCAATAGAGATGGGAGGAAAACTGGGAGTCAAATCAATGGAGTGGACCAGAAGGAAGAAAGAAACAACCAAACAGAAAAGAATGAAGAAACAAGAATTCAAAAAAATGAGGAGAGGCTTAGGAACCTCCAGGACATCTTTAAACATCCCAACATCCGAATTATAGGGGTACCAGAAGGGGAAGAGGAAGAGCAACAAGTGGAAAACTTATTTGAACAAATAATAGAGGAGAACTTCCCCAATCTGGCAAAGGAAATAGACTTCCAGGAAGTCCAGGAAGCTCAGAGAGTCCCAGAGAAGTTGGACCCAAGGAGGAACACACCAAGGCACATCATAATTCCATTAGCCAAGAGGAAAATGAAGGAGAGAATTCTAGAAGCAGCAAGGGATAAGGGGACAGTCACCTACAAAGGAGCTCTGTCAGACTGTCAGCGGATTTCTCAAAAGAGACCTTCCAGGCAAGAAGGGGCTGGAAAGAGGTATTCCAAGTCATGAAAGTCAAGGACCTACATCCAAGATTGCTGTATCCAGCAAAGCTGTCATTTAGAATGGAAGGGAAGATAAAATGCTTCTCAGATAAGGTCAACTTAAAGGAGTTCATCATCACCAAGCTCTTATTATATGAAATGTTAAAGGAACTTATTTAAGAAAAAGAAGATAAAAAATATGAACAGTAAAAAGATAGCAAGCTTACAGGTATTAGCAACCACACGTAAAACAAAAGCAAACTAAGCAAACCATAGAACAGGAGCAGAAACACAGAAATGGAGATCACATGGAGGGTTAGCAACAGGGGAGTGGGAGGAGGAGAAAGGGGGAAAAGGTACAGAGAATAAGTAGGATTGACGGTGGGTAGAAAATAGACAGGGGAAGGGCAAGAACAGTGTGGGAAAAGCAGAAGCTAAAGAACTTATGACACATGGACATGAACTAAAGGGAGGAATGTGAGTGGGAGGGGGTGTGCAGGGTGGAGGGGAATGATTAGGAAAAATGGGACAACTGTAATAGCATAATCAATAAAGTATATTAAAAAAACAAAAAACACAAAACCTTTGGGTTTACAGTGGTGGGAGAAACCTCCAGCCTCACAGGAGAGACCTACAGGGTCCCAGAATGTAGACAAACCCACCCACTGGGAATCAGCACCAGAAGGGTTTGCTTGTGGGTTGCAGGGGAAGTGACTGAGAGCCAGCAGAAAGCCCAGCAACCAACATTGTTTCCTCTCAGACCCCTCCCCCACTTAGAGCACCACAACTCAGCAACCTGGGTTGCCCTGCCCTGGCGAATATCTAAGGCTACGCACCTTACAGTAACAGGTGCACTGAGACAAAAAATATGGTCCAAATGAAAGAACAGATTAAAGCTCCAAAAATAGAACTAAGCAATGAAGATAGAGCCAATCTATCAGATGTAGAGTTCAAAACACTGGTAATCAGGATGCTCACAGAATTGGTTGAGTATGGTCACCAAATAGAGGAAAAAGTGAAGGTTATACAAGTTGAAATAAAAATATACAGGGAACTAATAGTTAAGTGAAGGAAACTGGGATTCAAATCAGTGACTTGAACCAGAGGGAAGAAATAAACATTCAACTGGAACACAATGAAGAAACAGGAATTCAAAAAATCAGGAGAGGATTAGGAACCTCCAGGACAACTTTAAAAGTTCCAACTTACAAATCATAGGGGTACTTGAAGGAGAAGAGGAAGAGCAAGAAATTGAAAACTTATTTGAAAACATAATGAAGGAGAACTTCCTCAATTTGGCAAAGGAAATAGACTTCCAGGAAGTCCAGGAAGCTCAGAGAGTCCCAAAGATGTTGGACCTAAGGAAGCTCACACCAAGGCACTTCTTAATTACATTACCCAAGATGAAAGATTAGAGAATCTTAAAAGCAGCAAGAGAAAAGGTGACAGTTACCTAACAAAGGAGTTCCCATAAGACTATCAGCTGATTTCTCAAAAGAAATCTTGCAGGCAACAAGGGGCTGGAAAGAAGTATTCAAAGCCATGAAAGGCGAGGACCTACATTCAAGATTACGCTATACAGCAAAGCTATTATTTAGAATGGAAGGGCAGATAAAGTGCTTCCCAGACAAGGTCAAGTTAAAGGAGTTCATCATCACCAAGACCTTATTATATGAAATGTTAAAGGGACTAATCTAAGGAAAAGAAGATGATAAAAAACTATGAACAGTAAAATGACAACGAACTCACAACTATCAACAACTGAACCTAAAAAGCAAAAACAGAAAGAGAAACAAACTAAGCAAACAGCTAAAACACAAACAGAATCACAGAAATGGAGAGCACATGGAGGCTTATCAGTGGGGTGGGGGAGGGGGGAAGGTATAGAGAATATGAAGCATAAATGGTAGGTACAAAATAGACAGGGGGAGGTTAAGAATCATATAGGAAATGGAGAAGCCAAGGAACTTATATGTGTGACCCATGGACATGAACTAATAAAGGCAGGCAAGGAATGGTGGTGGGAGGTGGGGTACAGGGCCGACCGGGAAAAAGGGGAGAAAACAATGGGACAACTGTAATAGCATAATCAATAAAATATATTTAAAAAATAAAAAAAAACATTTAAAATGCACTGACCCTTTGACTTGGCAGTTGCACTTCAGGAATTTATCCTGCAGATATTTTCATACATAAGCAAAAGGCATTTGTTCAAAGGTATTCACTGTTGTGTTGGTTGCACTAGCAAAAGATGAGAAACAAACTAAATGTCCTCTGCTAAGCAGCTGGTTAAGGTAATTATGATAGCTTGGTGCAGTGCGCATTCTCACCATCTTCAGACATCTTAGCATTACAGCTGGATTCTCTGTCTCCATGCCTTGATTCTAAATTCTTAGGAAACTTGGCTGTAAGGCATTATGTGTGATTGTGAGGTGGAATAAATAATGTTTTAATTCCTAGTCAGTAAAAGGCAGTTACAATTGAGCACAGAGCCATTAAAAAGAGTTAACTATAAGTGTACTTAGAAGAAAATTTTTCTGAGATCTATTTTTCTAAAAAAAAAAAAAAAAGAGGAAAGAAAAGGTAATGAGCACAACAGCATGTATGGTATGTAGCACTTGTGCATAAAAGTAAAATGCAATTTTTGTATCTCCACAGACTGTCTGTGGTGGGAAACACAAGAAACTGATAACAACAGTTGTCTCTAAGAAAGGGAAACCAGGAACAAAGCGGGTGGGATTAAGACATACTTTTTAACACATACACTTTAAAAAAAACAAAAGAACTGAATACTCCTTTTTAAATTTTTAAATTACAACTGACATACAATATTATATTAGTTTCAGGTGTATAACAAAGTGATTAGATGTTTACATAAGTTATGAAACTATGCACCCAATAATTCTAGTACTCATCTGACACTCTACATAGTTATTATAATATTATTGACTATATTGTCTGTGCTGTATTTTACATACCCATGACTATTTTATAACTACCAATTTGTACTTTTTAATCCCATCTCATTTTTCATCCATCTCCCCAACCAAACTCCTATCTTGCAACCATCAAAATTTTAACACACACTCTTAAACCTTTTAAATTTTGTAACATGTGCATGGGTTACTTATGAAAACAAGTATATTTTAAGAAACCAAATGACTTGTAAGGAAGAAGAGAGAGCCCTTCTGGAGGGAGGGGAAAGGCATTTCTGTGGTTAGATGATAGGTAGCGAAGAGTCAGAGCTTAACTATTTAAATAAATGCCATACACAATGATGGGAGTAAAGGAAAGGAAAAGGAAAATTTACACCCACATTTCCTCCACCCTGAGGGCTTTGTATAGATTTGAAATTATCAATAAGTCAATTCTTGAACCAGCAATAAAGGAATGATTGAATTTTCAAAAATTAAGGAAATAAGAAACAAAGAGAGAAAGGGAGGGAGAAAAAGAAAAGGAGAGAGGAAGAAAATCTGACTGGTGCAGCATGCAGGATGGCAAAGGAAATAAATCAGAGGTCTTTGAGGCAGCCTAGGGAGTGAGCAGGTAAGGCTCAGCACTAGGTAAGAGGGACAGGCATGAGGAGTAACAGCAAGCTACAACACCATTTGGAAAGGGGAAAATCAGCCCTGTTGGCTAGTTGGGAAATGCTGGAGGACTAGGAATGAGCATATCGTGAACAGGATGATTTTGCAGTGACAGCTTTCCAGGAGAAATAGCTGCCCTCTCAACATCTGCATACATCTGAGAATTACACCTGGATTCTTCATTTCCATGCCTTGGTTTTAATCCTTAGGAAAGTAGGCCTTAGGGTACTACTTGTGATTGTAAAATGGAATAAGTAATGATTTAATTCCCAGCCAGTAAAGGGCAATCCAAATAACTGGCTTCTCCATTTCCCCAGGGCTAGTTTGTAACCTGGGACAGAAATAAGCTGTGTGTATTAAATCAATACAATCACTCACAAGTTTTTTTTTTTTTTTTTAAATGTCATTGCTTTGGTGTCTGTGCATCATATAAACTATCTCTGTTTCTTAATGGTTTGCTTTCTTCAGGTGACATCAATCTGGCCACATTTCCACAGTGCGCCAATGCCAACTGGGTACTAGGTACCTTAAACAAGTGTTCCAAGATGCTATGATGCAATTTATATTCCTTGCCTGCTCTTTGGGCTGTCACAGTAACCAGGTTTGCCAAAAGAGATGACAGTATAACATGTCATGGAACTCCCTGCCTTCTTCCTTCTGCCAGCCTCAGTGGGGGCTGCTCATCAGGGCATGGGATCATAGTAGACTAGGGAAAATGTTGGTGTGTGCCACCCAGAAGGCACTCTTGGCCATCTGGTGGTTTTTCCATGCTTGACCATACCAGTAACAAAGTCACTGTCTGCCGCAGCATCTAAGATGTGAAACAGAATTAATACAGAGTACATCTATGATATATAATAATACATGTATTTGTCATGATGTGCTACTGAGAATTAGAAAAGGAGAGCAGGCTCTGCCTGCCTGAAGAAGGCATGTTTCTACAGATTCCAGGACACCCTACTTCTCTGTTTCTCTACTTTTGGCTCCCCAACTCCTTGAACTCCCTAAAATAGAGCTTCCCAAGGCTCTGCCCTCAGCTCTCTTCCCTTCCTGTGATTTCCTCCACGTCTACATTCTTGCCTTTGACTTCTGCGCAGTTGACTCCCAACTCCAACTCTGCAGCCTTAATTTCCCCAGATCTAGGTGTCAACCGCTCAGTAGGCATCTCCCCCTACTTGTGTCCGTATTTCCAAAACGAAACACTTTACTGTACCCTGTTCCTTTCAGTCCTTTCTCCTCCGGACTTCCGATATTATACTGCTGTTCTCCCAGTCACTTAAGCTGGATCCCTACATTGATTTTTCTTTCTCATTCTGCCTTGCCATGAATCTCACACTAGAGTCCTTACCCTGGTTCAGGACCCCATTGCCTCTTCACTCCCACTAAAACCTCCTGGATGAATTTCTCTACTTTTAACTTTCACTTCTCTTACAGGTCACCCCTTCAAATGCTCTGATCCTCCTGCTGAAAAAAATCTTCAGCGGCTTCCCTTGCTACAGAATTTACATTATTCCAAGAAATTAGGGATGAGTCCTTCAAATATTTCTCCTGGGTTTTACTGTCCCTTTGTAATTCTACCACTGGTGAGTTTCTTTAAACCTTTCTTATCCTTTCATATTTTCAGCCTATATTACATTCAGGGAGTTCTCTAAATTTACTTTGTGGTAAAATAGTTTCTCAACTTGTGTTGTTCAGAGTCAAGCAATATAAATGCTGCTAAATTAACTTTTTTTTAAAAAAGACAACTTATTGTCTAAAGACAACTTACTGATTCACATAAACTAAAATCCAGGCATGGCTGCTTCTAAAGGCTCAGTGTTATATTAGAGATGCCTGTCTGTCTCTCTCTCTTGGACAAGCAAGTTCACATCAGCAATCTCAGCTATAAATTCAACCTGTTTGCTCACCCTAGGTGAAAGGTGCTTATTTTCTTGCTTATATCTCTGGCAAAAAAAAAAAAAATGTTGGTAAAAATTTCATTGTCACTGGCATGATCACATATCCATCTCTACATGAAGCATGATGGTGAGGGAAATATTTGGCTAGACCAGTTTCATAGTTCTACCATGGTGACAGAAACAGATTTGGGGGAAAGTTAGCCTTACTCAGATCTCAAGGTTCTCTACATAATAAAAGATTTCTCCCAGACTTGTATCAGAAAGTGTGTGAACTGCTGGATACACATACACTCACACACACCCTGCATGATTTTGGCTGCATGTAACAAAATGCCCAACTTAACAGGGATTAGACAGTAAAGATCTTTCATTATCTTACTTAAACAAAAGCCTGAAAGGAGAACATCCAAAGATGGTACAGTGTCTCTTTCCATCTTTCTGCTGGGTCCTACCTAGTCATCCTTCAAGTCACAAGATGTCTGGGAGCTCCAAGCACCATGCCTCATACCACAGTCCCATCTTTTCCCAGAAGCCCCTAGCTGACTATATACTTCCCTCTTGTTATCAGGAACTGTCAGACTCCCATCCCAGATAAAATTTTAGGAAGGAAAATAGGATAACTGGGTGCTACATTTGTCCCAGGGGCTAAGTAGGTTGGTACCAACTTTCACTGAGAAAGAAAGTAAAACGGCCTTGGGTAGGCAACTAATAATGTTTACCATTACATCATATTTATTTGATTCCTTCCACCTGTTTTAAACTTTTGATAGTGTTTCTTACACTGAGGGTAGTGTTTATTTTTATTTTTTAGATTGTTATTTTATTTTGAACCATAATATTTCAGAGTTCAAAGAAACTTGAATCATTTAGTTCAGGGCTTTTCAAAGTTTTTTTCCACGTCAGATTTTTAACCATCAAACAAATGTAAATAAATGGGAGAATTTAAAAATGAGCTGGTGGAAGTGACACCTCTCCACCAGAAGAAGGTGGTACCTTACCAGGCAATAGCCCTGAGGCCCTTCAGGAAAGCTAGAGCCCTTCAGAATGCAATTTGGAAAACTGCATCTTTCCTCTGTTCTCTTATTTTAAAGAACTGGGGTTCAGAGAGGTAAAACAATTTGACTTTGTTTTTCCACAGGTCACTTAGGATTGCAGTCTAGATTTTCAGCTTCCCTAATTGCTTTATATCATTTATGTATTTATAACCCTGTGATATATTTGTCTTCAATTTTTTTCTTCATCCACATACTAAAAATTTCTTAGAAACAAATTTTAACAGGAATTTTTACATTACTTCAGTACCCACTTATGATCATTTTCTAACTCCATTCTACTGTTCCTGCTATATACTGTTCTGAGCTAAGTCCAGTATTTCTGGTGCAAGCACATAGTGATTTATTCTGTTGTAGTCAGAACAGAGTGGTGGCTAAGCATCTAGATGTTAACTATGACAACTACATGTTTTTCCAATCTTTCCATGAGGCTCAATTTCCTTATTTATTAAGTGCGAGTAATTATAATACCTCATTGGGTTGAAGTCCACATGTAGTAATACTAACACAGCCCAGCACATGCACCCTGCTATGTGTTTGCTGTTATTTTCTCATACTTCCCCCCTAAATCCTTTTTGGTTTTCAATGATCCTGAAAATTGTTGGACATTTCCTTCCCAAAGATAAAGGGCTAAATCCAGAAACTTCTATCTTATGTTTAGATTCATTTCCATAAATGCATTCTTTTCACTTACCTTCTCCCCCTCATCTATCCTTGTAGGGTTTTCAATTTTACTTTCCACGGAAACTAAGCATCAAGGACCAGACTCATACTATTTTACACTGAAGTCATTCAAAATGAAAGAAGGAGCAGTTTAGAGAATTACGTCACTTGGTTAGAATCATCAACACTTCAAAGTTCCCTGTTCACATTACAGAGTTCCAATATACCCTTATAATTTGGTTCAAGATATCCCAGTTCCCCTTCACTGCTCCTTTGTCCCTAATCCCATTCCTGACAAATATCATCATGTATTTGTCTTAAAAGCTAAAATAATAAAATATAAAGGGCTGGGGTGGGGGGAGAAGAGTTGTTATAAATTATCTAAACGTCTGAAGATACAGCTAGGTAATTGTGTAGTCCTGTACATACATAACAAAATTTTAATTTGCCTTCTTCACCAAGGAGAGCTTCAGAAGAATCTCCTCATATAGTTCAACATAAAATTAATATGAGATTTTCTGCAAATGTTAATGTTTTCTCAATATTTTGGATAATTATTTAATTAAGCATTACGTTACTTTCTCTAAAACTGAATATACAAATACTGTAAAATTACAAGAAAAAAACTACTGGTACGAAAGTCTCTATTTGTAGTATACTGAAAGTTATCATACTGAATAGGCATTGGTGGTTCAGTGGTAGAATTCTCGCCTGCCACGCGGGAGGCCCGGGTTCGATTCCCGGCCAATGCAAAATAACTGTTTTTGCACTTGCACGTTATGAGTGTTGAAAACAGGATCATAATGACACGGAAATATTTGCTTCATGCAGATGAATATGAATCAAGGCAAATTCCCATTTTAGTTTTACTTTGTGCAACCAAAAGTTCTGATTTTCTAAGCCTCAATATTCTTTTTCAGCCTCCCATTTAGATTGTTTTGGGGAGACCTAGAGTATGTGAACAAAAATTATGTATGGTAATAGAATATAGAGTGTTGTATGATATAAGTGAGAAAAAAATGACAATGGCTGCTTGGAGATGCCGGGGATTGAACCCGGGACCTCACACATGCGAAGCGCGCGCTCTACCACTGAGCTACATCCCCCAGCCAGGATCCCCTCCTCTGGTATAGGCTTTCATTCAATTTATTTAGCACTAGTCAAATTTCTACATTAATTTCAAAAATTTTAGTTTACTGAGTGCTTTTGTTGTATGTTTTTACCCTTCCTACCTCTTTCTTTAGCTGCCTTCCGTGGTGCATCTGGACCCAGCGCAGCCAGCAGTCTCGGACGCAGCGAGGACAAACCAGCCTCTAAGCGCTCCTACCGGGCGTTGGGAGTTCGGGTAAGAAGAAATCGGGGACCTAAACCCGCCACAGGGGCGAGACCTCCCTGCGCAGAGCGCCGGCCTGAGCCGGACTCCGTGAGGTGGGGTTAACAGCGCAGGCGCAGAAGAGTCCGGGGATCTGGGTACCTCCTTCCCTTGACTTTGCAACTCCGACTCCTGCCGGAGACTTAGCTCGCTGGACACACTGGAAGCTTCGCATTTGTGCTCCAGGAGACCTGCTCCTGAAGCGGAGTGGTGGAGACCTTCTGTACCCACCTGAAAACCTTATAGGTTTATCTGTACAACCCTCCTCCTCGAAAAAGGACGTGTTCGCGCCAAATCCCCACCAAATTTTGGGGTATGTAGAGGTGATAGCCAACTTTTGGAGATGCAAATGATTTCGCAACATGCTCTTCTTTTTCATGGGGCCCACATTGAAAGAAAGAAGATGATACAGGCCACTCTGTTTGTAGTTTAATTATATATAAACCACGATAAAGTCAGAGCCAGGGACCTAATCAAGAAATATTTTTGTTTGATGTTTACATCTTGGACGCTCCTGACCGATTGATATGGTAGTAATGTAAGTCATTGAACACCTTTAATGTCCTATGAAACTTCCTTGACCACTAATCGCACTCCCAGCCCCAGATGAAGAAATGGACTGTGCCTTCTTTCTCGGAAATGTCTTCTCTCCAGTTGTTTGCCTGCTAGGTAAATCCCTGAGCTAATTTCCATTACAGTTAGATGAGGTGTGTTCGGCCCTTCCTCTTGCAATTTAAACTGATACCACCCCCCACAAAAGAAGGCTAGGTGGTAGAAGCCTCAGACATCCTAACAGAAGGAACATGGGAGAGATTTTGTGTCAGGGAAGCTGGGTCAAGGTCACTTCCAACCACCATGGGGTAAGGTTGACCTCAACAGGTGGCACAATGAGGGCCTAGAATTTCCACTCCTTTAGCGGCAGCAGAGCACCCCTCATAAATGAAATGGGCAGCAGGCCCAAAGCCAGAGCAGAAAGCCAAAATTTCAAAAACTGGGTAAACCACAGCTTCATAATTAACTCCTACATTAACAATAAATGTTATGTTTGCTTACAGCAATTTAAACAAATAATAGCTCCCAGTCAGATTTTGTTTTTACGCTCCAAGCCAGCTGTGGGGCCATCATGCTGGCCTTAAAATGTCCACATTTGGATTTTATAAGAAAGAAATCAACTTTCTTCCTGGTTAAGCCACGTTATTTAGGATCTCTCTTTTCCACAACAGAGCCTAACTTCTAATTAATAAAAAGAATTATTCTTTCTAGGACAAAGGCAAACATGCAGATGTTATGTTGCCCATGTGGCCCTAACAAACATACTATGATGAGAAACAGTATTGTCAGGTTTTCTTTCCTTGAGCTTTTGTATTTTGAGTTTATTCTTCATTTAACTTTTAAAATACTACTATAGTTGAATATTAAAACAAAAACAATAGCAAATAGTGAGCATATCATGATTATAGTCCCTCACTCATTCACCTGTGTATGAAATGCCAGCACTGAATGTTATTCTCTGGCCTCATTAAGAGAGCTGACCCTGAACACCACCCCTAGGATGATTTTCATCATCCTCATATGCTTCTCCATTGTAATGGCACTGCCTTTCCTGACTTGGATCAAAGTCCATCAGTTCTACTTGGTCCATTTCATCAGTCTCTTCTACTTCCTTCCTTTCAGGTAGAAAAGAGTTTATCAGGAGACAGAAAGCCTTTCTCAGGAAAATTTACCTTAAATTCAACGATCAGACAACCCTTTTCATATGGTCTACAATAAATTGGCATGCCTTCATTTCTAACACACTTGATATCTCCATGCTCAGCAATCTGACCTGAATGAGAGGTGATGACGATGGTTTGGTTGCCAAGGGTATCTATTGGCTTTTGGAATCCACACAATGCTTCAACCAGCAGTATGCCCATACACATGAAAAGGTCTTCTTGTTAAATGAAAACTATATGGTCCTTCTGATCTAAAACAATGATAGTATCTCCTGGCTCTAGTCCTGGTTGTTGGTCTCCTTCATCACAGAATGTTATCTTCCGGCTATCTTTCATGCCTTTGTCAATTTGAACTTCTAGAATCTTCTCTCAAGCTATCTTCCTTCCATTGCAGCATTTGCATCTATTTTTAGGACTGACCCATTCCCCAAAGGCCCTGGCACCCCATGCACACAGACTGAATGTGCTGAACCATTCCTGGTCCTATCTGATGAATTATTATTTGCATACCAGTACCTTGGCAGTTCGGACAGCAGTCTACTGCTCCTTTCTACTACCTCAGCATTCACATTTGTCACAAATTACATTCTTTTGCAGAGCTAGTTTCCTTGTTGCACTGTTGTATAAATCTTCTAAGGTTATTGAAAGCTGATGCACACCATTTTTATCTCTTTTTTCTCCCTGCATCCTTCCTCATCCTCCAAAACACATCAGAGATGTCCATGGGGGAACTAAAGCCACCACCTGTTCCACCTTCTTAAATTGCCTGTTCTCCTCCTTTGTCATATAATGCCCTTGTCTTTGCATCAGAGAGCACTTTGTAAGCTTGAGAAATCTGTTTAAACTTCACTCCGTTTGGGTTCTTATCAAGGTGCTACTTCAAGGCCCGCTTCCTGTAGGTCTTGGTCAATTCTTCTTGGGTGGCCTTGGGTTTGACTCCCAAAGTGTGATGATAATTGGTTGCTTTCACCATTTTTGACAACTGGTGAGCAGGCTGGGGCAGGTGTGGAGGGGCAGGAAAGAGAATGTTGCTGCACAGCTCAGAAAGCCACCGCTCATCTGCTTCTCACCAGGTGTTCTGGAAGTTCCCAGTACTGTCAGTTTTATAACACGAGGCTAAGGCTCTCTCAGCACTGCCAATGAGGTAGGGCTCTGACAGGCCGGATGGCAGCCAGTGATTGTCCTGTTCACTAATTCTAGGTAAAGAAAGGATATAGAACTTTCTTGCTTATTTATCTCCAAAAGAGAAAGGGAAATAAAAGGCAATTGCACCCTAAGGAGATACTCTTTCTCAATAGTTCCTCTGTATTTTAACTATCCTTAATTAATTAGAGGCAAATTAAGAGGAAAAAGGCAGCATAGGTGTTCCCTGGATTCAGAGGTTTAGCTCCCAAAGGTTGTACATGCTGCTCCTCTCCAATTCTAAGCTTTTGCTATTATGTTACTAACTCCTTAAAAAGTGTGAGATAGATATAAATGTTAACTGGTATCCCAAATGCTCATATTTCTTGTCCTTCTTGACTAACAAAAATGAAGCCAACTATGATATTATCCTCACTTAGTCAGGAAACTAAAGAGTTTCCTGCGGATGTATAAAAAGGCAGAAAGGATAATAACATTTAGATAAATGTTGTGTGGAGCCCCCCCAAATTCCATAGCTATGCAAATACATATGATGAAAATATATAACACATATACATATATGCTTTAAGAACTCTATACACTTCATTTATGCAAAAATTCATAATATTAATTCAGTGATTTTAATTGGATAAATATTCACTAAATATTGATTGGTAGGGATTAGAAGAGAAGGAGGTGTGTAAGATGATTTCCACTATTCTGGCTTGAATAAGTACATGCAGGATGGTGTCATTCAGTTAAACAGAAAACACTGGAGAGAGAATGAACTTTACAGGTGGTCATTAATCCTGTCTTCATTTTGTTCAATTTGAGGTCATTTATCTCTGCAAAAGGAGATCTTTTTTTTACATCTTATTTTTATTTTTTAAATATATTTTATTGATTATGCTATTGCAGTTGTTCCATTTCTCCCCCATCATTCCCCTCCACCCTTCACACCCCCTCCCACCCACATTCTCCACTTTAGTTCAAGTCCATGTGTCATAAGTTCTTTAGCTTCTACATTTCTCACATTATTCTTGCCCTCCCCCTGTCTATTTTCTACTCACCATCTTTGCTATTTATTCTCTGTAGCTATTCCCTTCTCCCCTCCTCCCACTCCCCTGTTGCTAACCCTCCATGTGATCTCCATTTCTGTGGTTCTGTTTCTGTTCTAGTTGTTGGGTTAGCTTGCTTTTTTGTTTTAGGTGTGGTTGTTAATATCTGTGAATTTGCTATCTTTTTACTGTCCTATTTTTTATCTTCTTTTTCTTAGATAAGTCCCTTTAACATTTCATATAATAAGGGCTTGGTGATGATGACCTCCTTTAAGTTGACCTTATCTGAGAAGCACTTTATCTGCCCTTCCATTCTAAATGACAGCTTTGCTGGATACAGCAATCTTGGATGTAGGTCCTGGACTTTCATGACTTGGAATACCTCTTTCCAGCCCCTTCTTGCCTGTAAGGTCTCTTTTGAGAAATCAGCTGACAGTCTGATGGGAACTCCTTTGTAGGTGACTGTCCCCTTATCCCTTGCTGCTTCTAGAATTCTCTCCTTCATTTTACTCTTGGCTAATGGAATTATGATGTGCCTTGGTGTGTTCCTCCTTGGGTCCACCTTCTTTGGGACTCTTCGAGCTTCCCATACTGCTGGAAGTCTATTTCCTTTGCCAAACTGGGGAAGTTCTCCTTTATTATTTGTTCAAATAAGTTTTCCACTTGTTGCTCTTCTTCTTCCTCTTCTGGTACCCCTATAATTCGGGTGTTGGGATGTTTAAAGATGTCCTGGAGGTTCCTAAGCCTCTCCTCATTTTTTTGAATTCTTGTTTCTTCCTCCTTTTCTGTTTGGTTGTGTTTCTTCCTTCTGGTCCACTCCATTGATTTGAGTCTCAGTTTTCCTCCCATCACTATTGGTTCCCTGTGCATTTCTCTTCATTTCACTTATGTAGCCTTGTTTTGTTCCTCTAATTTGTGACCAAAATCAACCAATTCTGTGAGCTTTCTAATCACCAGAGCATTGAACTGTGCTTCTGATAGGTTAGCTATTAATGCTATGAGCTCTGCATCTGATAGGTTGGCAACCTCCTGGTTGCTCAGATGAATTAGCTCCGGGGCCCTGGTCTGTTCTCCCTTTTGAGCCATCCTTGTTTTTGTTTTTTGGTGTTTTTTTTTGGTCTGGTCACAGCTGTTTTGTAGTGAGGGGCGGAGCCTTAGATGTTCACCAGGGTGGGGTTGTGATGCTGGATGTGGGGGCTGAGTCTGGGAGGGAACAATGGCGCTTGCTCTGCGCTGTTTCGAGGATTCCAGTCCCTTCAGCCTCTTTCCCCTATCAAATTTGGCCCCTCTGGTGCTGATTTCTGTGTGGGTGGGCCTGTGCACTCTCCAGGACCCCGTGGGTCTCCCCAAGGAACTCTCCTGTAAGGCTGGGACTCCCTCCCAGCACCTTAGCCCCCACAAGTATTTTCAATGGGTGCTTTTAGGTTTCACTTCCCAGTGCTGGGGCCCTGCATTGCGCACGCAGTCTGTCTTGCTGCCTGTTCGCACCTGGTTTATCTGTGCATGAATTTGTGTCCATGCTACCTTGTTTGCCCCGCCTGACCTCCCCGCATTTGGCAATGCCGCCTCAGCCTACCTGGAGTGACTGAGCACGCAGGACCACCACTGGCTTATCCTGACTCCACGGAACAAGGACTCTGCCACCCTCTGACTCTGCCCCTCTTACCGGTCTGGGTGAATCGTTGTTGTTGGACTCCTGCACAATTCAATTTTCCCTCTGTCCTGGTTGGGTTTTCTTTTTTTTTTTTTTGGTTCTATATTTTTGTTGTCCTTAATCTTGGTTGTGAGAGGAGGCACAGTGTGTCCAGCTACGCCTCCATCTTGGCCATTAGTTTTAAAAGGAGATCTTAAATTGATACTTAGATGATAGATTTAAGGACAAGAATATAGGTTTGGCATTGAACTACATTGCCATATGGCCATATTTGGCCTTATTTGAGAAACATTGGTATAGAGAAAATAAAGTCATGAACTGGGTGGGACTATTTAGGGAGAGAGCAGAGAATGAGACTAGAAAGAACTAAAGGTCTAGTTTTGAGGCACTCTAACATTTAAATGCTGAGAAAGGAGAATGAAAAGGAACAGTCAGGATACAGGAAGAAAACCAGAAGTATAAGGTTCCAGGGATGCCAGTGGGAAAAGAATGTTTCAAAGGGGAGGTGAGTTTTAAAATACTGGCACTCGAGAAATCAGGTCAGATATCCAAGATTTAAAATGTCCATTAGTTTTAGTGACATGAAGGCATTGTTAACTTTAATAGTAGTTATTTCACTACAAAATCAAATGTTAATTCTTCTAACACATGCTATGCAATTTTCAGTTATTCTCTGTGGGAGTTTTTCTGTCTTTCTTCTGGTGAAAGAGCTATTTCATGCTCTTTACCTTTTAATATGTACCTTAAAGAAATGATTTCTTTTGAAACAAATTCATCTGGAAATTAATGAGTTCCAAGGAATAAGAAAGAACAAGAGAAAAAAGACTTTTAAATCATGGAATTTGCAAATGGCAAAGGTCTCTCTCTCTCTCTCTCTCTCTTTCTCTCTCTCTCTCTCTCTCTCCCCCCCCCCCGATACTAAAACAATTACATTTGTTCATTTACTCATTCACTTATTCAATGGCCATTATATAGTGTTGTCCATGCTTTGACTGTAGTGAAGGTCAAAGGGGGAAGATAGCTAAATATAAAGACAGTATCAATAGTACCATAAAGGCTATGGTAGAAGAAACTAATTGTTCCATATGAGTACACAGGAGGAACACATAATCCAGACCTAGGTGATTAGGGAAGGTTCCTGGGGAGACTTGAAATATGAGTAGTAGTTAGCCTATTGAGGATGAATGAGGACATGGAGAATGAAGAAGAGCATTCTAAGCAAAAGAAACAGAACATGCAATGACCTAGAACCCAAGAAGATCAAAGTGGCTTTAAGGGCCAAAATTATATTTAGTAGGTGTTATGAGCTATATTATGGAGTCAAAAAAGGAAGAGTTGAAGCTGGAAAGTGGGCAAGCTTATAGATCTGTGAGAAAGCACACAGAGTCCTATGGAGAAAAACAACATGAAATTTTGCTTTTAGAAAAATCATTCTCTTTGTGGTATACAGAACACATGGGAGGGGGCCCCAACAGGAAACAAGGAAAACACTGGAAGCTTCCTCTGGGCATTCAGCAAAGAATCGATGGAATCAGGCAAGAGATGACCATGTAGGGCTGCACTGTCCAATATGGTAGCCACTAGCAACTGTATATTTAGATGTAGTTAGTCCAAATATAGAAGGTAAATATCCCATTAATAATTTTTATCATGATTTTATATTGAAATAACATTTCAGAATATACTGGTTTAAATAAAATAGATTGTTAAAATTAATTTCATTGTTTTTATTTTTTGTGGCTACTAAAAAATTTTAACATTTACACATGATTCACATTATTTTTCTTTTGGACAACACTGATTTAGAGCCTTTGCATTGGGAATAAAGAAAACTTAATGAATAAAGAGATACCAAGGAAATAGTTTTGACAGAAATGCATTTCAATTGGATATAGGGGACAAAGAGAAAGAAGGGATAAAAGATGCTTCTGATTTGAGCAACTAAGTGTAAGGAAAAAAAAAGATAGATTGAAGAGCTCCTCAGGGTAAGAAAGGCATTTTTTGTTTTGTTTTTATTTTAAGATAGAAGATTTGGTATGTCTGAATGAAAATATAAGAGAGTCATAACACAGGGAGGCAATAAAGACATGTGAAAAGTTACTGAAGTGTCTTCCCTTAGTGCAAGGGAGACACACCTACCCTATTGAAACAAAAGAAAAGAAGGAAAAGATGAGTTGTGGAATGTAAGTAATTTTATAGATTTGGTGATAGCAATTGAAGATTTTCCTATGAAAAATCCTATTTTTTTCTACAAAGAAGAGAGTTCATCTAGTTGATCTCTTGGCCAAGTTATTATGTTTAAAGGTTTGATAAAAGTGGAAAAACTGAAAAGAAGTTGGAAGAATTTCCAGGCAGCACTGAAGCCCAGATGAAGTTGGAGAGAGAAATAAAGAGAGCCACTGGTCCAGCAGAAGGCCAGAGAAAGGGGTGCCTGTGGCAAAAGGACAATGGGGCCAGAAAGTTTGGGAATTCACGAAGGTATGATTAAAACTATGTTCTGTATGAACATAGAATCCAAGATTTTTCTGAAAGGAAGTAAAGAGGAAAGGGTTGACCATGATTGAAGAATTCTTTGACTTCAAATGAGACAACTGTGATCAGTGGGATCTTTGGAATAAACATTTCAAATACAGGGAAGATCAGAGTGATGACATTGCCCTGGAAGTGGATAACTAAAGTAGAATGGAGGTGAAGGTTAATAAAAGTGAGAAGATCAAAGGATTCATAGGCTTGAGAAGTTCATGGGGATATTAATTCACCTTAGGAAGATAGTGGGATCTGAGTGGAGCAGCCAGATACATGTCTTTAAGCAATGGGGGTGGGACAGGGCTGGTGACTGGAGGGGGATACAAAGATATAACATAGTAACTATCTAATAAACATCAGTTCTTTTAACAGTTCACATGCAAATTAGTAAATAATCATAATTTCACATTAGAATAATGTTTTACCCTTTTTTCC
Source organism: Anoura caudifer (assembly GCA_004027475.1). NCBI lineage: Eukaryota > Metazoa > Chordata > Mammalia > Chiroptera > Phyllostomidae > Anoura > Anoura caudifer. The sequence goes on along the minus strand of PVKU01000013.1, from coordinate 96,660 downwards.
ACAATCACAAGGAAACATACTCTCTTAACACACACACACACACACACACACTCTCTCTCCATACACTTCCATATGCTCCCCATGACTGATATACATTAATCCAGTTTCTTTAGACAAAAACTGTAACAGGGAATTGGCGGAAATGTGTTAAATTGTATACTTTCTTTTTGTGGTGCAGGTAGAAAAAAGATGTACAGTTTCTTAGCATCTTTAACAATAGAAACTTCATAAGTGTGCTCAAACAATAGCTTCTAAAGGTTAGGGGCAAGCCATGCTGGTACATGCCGAGGAAGCATTTTTAAAGATTGATATTTATGGTGAAAAGAGTGCTGAATTAGGAGTCAGAAAACCTAGTATCCAAGCAGATTAGTGAGTTATCAAATGGACATTTTAGGCATGACATTTAACCTTGCTGAATCTCTACCTATAGAAGACAGGTGACTTTTACAGTTCCTATAACTCAATAGGGTCTTTGTGAGGACTCAGTAAGAAAATATACAGGGGACTTCTGGCAAAGATGGAGGCATAGGTAGACATGCTTTGTCTCTTTGTGCAACCACAGAAAGAATTACAACTATATCTCAAAACAAATAACAATCAGAACTGTCAGAAAATTAAGCTGTATGGAAGTCTGACAACCAAGAATTTAAAGAAGCCACATTCATCCAGATGGATAGGAGGGGTTGAGTCATGTATGAGCAGAGATACAGTGTGCTGTAGAGAGGTGACATCAGCAATGGAGGAACAGGTAGTCCCACACCCATGTGTGGTGGATAAAAACTGGGAGGGATACCAGTGGGGATTAGGGTGGCAAAAGAGACTGCTGGATTTTCAGGAGAGTCCATTTAAAGGGTCCACATGGATTTAGAACATACACAAACCCACCCACTCTGATATTCACCAGCAAGGTAACAGTCGGAAGGGTGCCAGTTGCATATGTGAAGTGGGTAAAATGACTGGAAATGGGGCAAGTGTCAGGCAAACCTCCAGAAGCCAGGCAGTGGCATTGTCCCCTCTCCAAGCCCTCCCCAACACAGAGCCACAAAGCAGTGAAGTGGGGTGCACGACTCTGGTGATTACCAAAGGCTCTGTCCCACACAATTTACAGGTACCTTTTCTAAGACAGGGAGTCAAAGCAGCTCTACCTAATACACAAAAACAAACACAGGGAGGAGGCCAAATTGAGTAGGCAAAGAAATACAGCCCAAATGAAAGAAGAGAATAAAACCCCAGAAAAAGAAACAAGCAAAATAGAGATTACCAACCTATCAGATGCAGAGTTCAAAACACTGGTGATTAGGATACTCAAAGAACTCATTGAGTATGGCAAAAACATCAGGGAAGAAATGAAGGTTACACTAAGTGAAATAAAGAAAAATCTACAGGGAACCAACAGTGGAGAGGATGAAGCTGAGAATCAAATCAACAATTTGTAACACAAGAAAGAAAAAAGCATTCAATCAGAACAATGGGAAGAAAAAAGATTTCAAAAAAAAATGAGGATAAGCTTAGGAACTCCTGGGACAACTTTAAACATACCAATATCCAAATTATACAGATGCCAGAATGAGAAGTGGAAGGGCAAGAAACTTAAAACTTATTTGAAAAAATAATAAAAGAAAACTTTCCTAATTTAGTGAAGGAAATAGACATACAAGACCAGGAAGCTCAGAGAATCCCAAACAAGTTGGACCCAAAGAAGGCCACACCAAGACACACCATAATTAAAACACCAAAGTTTAAAGACAAAGAGAGAACATTAAAGGCACCAAAAGAAAAGAAGAGAGTTACCTACAAAGGAGTTCCCATAAGACTGTCAGCTGATTTCTCAAAAGAAATTTTGCAAGGAAGAAGGTACTAGCAAGAAGTATTCAAAGTGATGAAAAGCAAGGCCCTATGTCCAAGATTACTCTATCCAGCAGGGGTATCATTTAGAATAGAAGGGCAGATAAGGTACTTCCCAAATAATGTAAAGCTAAAGGAGTTTATCATCACAAAGCCCTTTTTATATGAAATGTTAAAAGGACTTATTTAAGAAAAAGAACAAAACTATATACATTGAAAGGGCAACAAATTCACAACTATCAACAACTGAATCTAAAAAGGAAAATACCAAACTAAGTAAACAACCAGAGCAAGAACAGAATCATAGATATGGAGATCATTTGGAGGGTTATCAGCTAGGAAGGGGAAGGACAAGAATGGGGGAAAGGTGCAGGGATTAAGAAGCATAATTAGTAGGTACAAAATAGGCAGGGGTTGGAGAGGTTGTGGAGAAAAAGGAACCCTAGTGCACTGTTGGTGGGACTGCAGACTGGTACAACCACTATGGAAAACAGTATGGAATTTTCTCAGAAAGCTAAAAATGGATCTGCCTTTTGAGTCGGCAATTCCATTGCTAGGATTATATCCTAAGAACACTGAAACATCAATCCAAAAGAACCTGTGCACCCCTATGATCATAGTAGCACAATTTACAATAGCCAAGCACTGGAAGCAACCTAGGTGCCCATCAGTAAATGAATGGATCAAGAAACTGTGGTACATTTACACAGTGGAATTCTATACAGCAGAAAGAAAGAAGGAGCTCCTACCCTTTGTGACAGCATGGATGGAAATGGAGAGAATTATGCTAAGCGAAATAAGCCAGGCTGTGAAAGACAAATACTGTATGATCTCACCTTTAACAAGAACCTAAACAACAAAACAAACAAACAAGCAAAGTATAACCAAAGACACTGAAATAGAGAACAGGCTGACAGTGTCCAGAGGGGAGAGGGGAGGGAATTTCAGGGGAATTTCAGGGGAAAAGAAGAAGGGTTTACAGGAACAAATATAAAGGACACATGGACAAAAACTAGTGGGGGTGGAAATGGGAGGGAGCTGGGGAGGTCTGGGTCAGTGCACTGGGATGGGAGTAAAAGACAGAGAACTGTACTTGAACAACAATTAAAATAAAATTTGGAAAAAAATAGACAAGGGGATGCCAAGAATAGTACAGGAAATAGAGAAGCCAAAGAACTTATGTGCATGACTCATAGACTTGAACTAAAGGGAAGGATTGCTGGAGGGAGGGGGTACCAGGCCAATGGAGGCAAAAGGGGAAAATTTTTGGAGAATTGTAATAGCATAATCAATAAGATATATTTTAAAACTAAATAAAAAATAAAATATACAGTGAGAAAAGTTCTTTTATGGCTCATTCAATGTTCATACAAGTTATCTAAGTGGACTCCTGTCGTAGTTTCAGCAAATATTTATCATGGTTCCTAAAGTACTGATAATACTCACGTTCTTAATGGGGAATTAAGAACTGGATCAAATTTATGATTTGTGAAGAATTGCTACTCTTTTATTAATGATGGATTATTCTGAATATTTGTGGGATTTTTTGTTGTTGTTTAGGGGAAGTACCCAAATATATCACCTTTTTAGATTTTCTTAAAAGACTGAACCTTGTATCATCTCACTGGAGTCACTTGAGTTGTTTGTTTAAAATACAGTTGCCTGGACTTAGCATCTAGAAATTCTGCCCTTTGAGCTGCAACTTAAGAAACTGTATCCTATTTGACTCCACACACTAAAAACTTTTATAGCCACTTTGTTGAGATATAATTTACATACCATATAACTCACCCATTTAAAATATACCATTTATTCGTTGTTGGCATATTCCCAAAGTTATGCAGCCATCACTATAAAATTTGAGCTCTGTTGGGTTAGGTAAAAGTTGTATAGAGGCTGAGAATGCTCTGTGGTCATTGCATATAGAATCTCATCCCAACTCTGAGTATAAAAATAGATGAAAGACAAAATCATTGTATACCACCAGACTAGTCTGCTTCTGAGCACTGGGGACTTTCTGCTAAAAAAATTTCCTCCATTTTACAAAAAGATTAGGAGATACTATAGGAAATGCAATTGCTGAATGGCCAAATGAATGTGGGATTTTCCTTCTCCTTGAAAATTTGTAAGCCTTGGCCTTGTTTTCCCAGACTGTGGATCAGAAAGAATTTGTAAGGAAAAAGAATCATGATTAAGCTAGGGTTCCTCAGCTACTCTTCAGTCCTGTGTTCTGTCTAAAGGTCTTTTTCTCTTTTTAAGAATTCAGGATCAATGCAACTTCCTAATATCTTTAGAGAGATATTTAGAAAGAGCATGTCTTTAATAGCTTATTGACATTTTCAGTTTGTCTGCTTCCCAGAACTCCGTTGTTGACTCAGTACCATCTCTGTTAAATTAGAAGGGAAAGACTTTCAAACAAAAACACTTCATTGTTCCCATAAACGGTAACATGAATGGTAACATAAATGGTAGGGTGTGAGCCTGAAACACCCAAGGCTTTAGAAGTAGTCACAAGTCTACTTAAACTGATTTTGAGATATTTTGCAAAGCACTTTTCATACTCCGTAAGAAAAAAATGTTCTAGAGTATCCTATTGAGGAAACTAGGTAAGTGTTCTGGTTTTCACAGAGGCTTTCTTATTAAGTTCATAGTGTGGTAACTTTCCTGAGCATCATATTTCACTCATGAGTATTATATACAATGAGGTATGTCCAGAAAGTACCCAGCCATGCACTATGGAAAAATAGAGATATATACAGAAGAAGATACAAGAGCAAGAAACATTGGGCATAAGACAACCATGTCTCAGTCCCCTTCAAAGTAGGTATCTTGGGACCTCACACAGTTCTCCCAATTGCCATTAACTGCCCGGTCATATTTTCCTGAATCTCATCGATGGTCTGAAATCTCTCCCTTTCAAAAGTGATTTTGGTTTTGGGAAAAGCCAGAAGTCACAGGGCACCAAATCTGGGCTGTAGGGGGACTGAGATACCTGAGTGATTTGATGTTTTGCCAAAAAATCCTGCATGAGATAGATGTGAAGCATGAGTAGGCACATTGTTGTGATGAAACTGCCAATCACCAGTTGCCCATAGCTATGGCCTTCTGAATCATCTGAATAGTTTCCATAGAGGAAGGTTAAAGATTAATGCAAAATTTGATGCAGATTCATTGCTCTACTCAGTAATTTTTAATGTGATTGTGACACAGTATACATGCTCACTCAGTGGTGTCTACTGCTCCTACTGACTAGTACAGTGAAGACATCATTGTTCACGCATCTGCATTCCAGTTTCCTCTCCTTGGCTGCCAAGTCACATGAATGTTGTGCAAACCATTCTCATCGTATTAACAATGGTTGGGCTTTTTCTGGAGAGACCTTGTGTGCATATGTGTATGTGTGATATATATATATGCATATACATGTATATGTGTATATATACATGTATATGTATATATATGACACACACACAGGCCTTGCTTCTTCTGTTGGAGCTAATAGTCACTCTAGGGAGGTCATATCAACAACATCTGAGTTTAATTATGTGGATGAGCAAGAAAACTCCACAAACTCTTATAGAGAGTTTAGATCAAACCTTCCTTTTTTTTTTTATAGCTGAGAAAACTAAGGCTTAGAGAGATTTGGTAACTTTGAAACAGAACACACTTTTCTGATTTCCTTAGAGTAGATAATCACAAATTTAGAGGAAGTAATCTTGAATTAAAGTTAAGAACTCAATTAAATATGATTTTCAGGGTAAAACCCTAAAATTTGTAATGAAGCCCTAGCCTCTATCAATAGCCAAGTACTATATTTTCAAGATCATGCTATTAAAATGAAAGCGAAGTCCAAGTTATGTGTTAAAATTGGTTATTTTTCATGATGTCAAAATAAAAACAGAGAGCAAGTTGTGCTTTCAAGTTGGTTATTTTCCTCTGCTATGTAGGAAGATTGTCACTTCAGTATAAAGCTCAGCTCAAACTACCTGTGAATGAATGGTTTTCAAGTTCCAGAGACCTCTGTCGGGAAACATCGTTCAAGCCACTGCTACTAATACCGCTACATATAGATCCCATCTTGGTTTAAAGCACAGGCCCCCACAACATTACCCTTGTTTATATGTCTTGAAGCAGCCCCTAGTTCCAGGAAATACTCTGTCATCATGCGCTTGACAATTTTTGGTTGCCATCAACCACGTCACAAACTTAACACTCAGCTTTCCCAGTCAGTCTTTCCAGGGACCCAACTCACCTCTTTTTGTTTGGGTTTCCATGCTGACATTTAGAAAAACAACAGCCACTTGACTCATAAAGCCCTTTCTCTATGTTCGTACTAATTTTATTATTGACTTTCTCCTAAAAGCTCCAAAATATTTTAAGGACTTTTTTTTTTTTTTTTTTTTTGCAAGAGTGAGCTTCCAACTTGTATTTTTTAAGTGCTTCCAAAATTTTTCTTAACATATGTTGCACGAAGTCTGTCCTATTAGCAGGAACCACTCCTCTTCCAAATAGCATAAAAATCCAAAGATTTAGCCTTTCGGAGAGCATTTCTAGGTGGTGCCATTAATTTGAGCTTTGTGTTTAGCTCAGATCAATTTGTTTAGATTAGGTTCTCCCATGTCGCTTTAATCATTAAAGATTCTGAGTTCATATCCATTTCTGTAACCCTAAATTTGGTGTTGTATCTGGATGGGGACACATTCTTTGTACTCACCAGGGCAGTGAAAGGTTTTTTTTTTTTGTTTTTTTTTTTTTTTAAATGGACACAGCAGTGTAACGTTTGATCCTAACATTTTTGAACAGCTCTCTTTACTTCCTTCCACGCAGGAAAATCTCTCCCTTCCTTCCTTCCTTCCTTCCTTCCTTCCTTCCTTCCTTCCTTCCTTCCTTCCTTCCTTCCTTCCTTCTCTCCTATTTAATCCTCACTCAAGGATTTATCCACTGATCCCACAGAGGCAGGGAGGGGGAGAGAGAAAAGATCAGTTGCCTCCTGCACCAAACCCACAACCCAGGTATGTGCCCTAACCAGGGATCAAACCCACGACCCTTTGGTTCATGAGACGATGCTCCAGCCAAGGCAGGAAACTGTATTTAAAAATCATAGGATTTAATAAATATTTGTAGCAAATTAAGAATTTTGGAGAAGCATTACTGTATGTGATTAAGCATTTTGATGCTGGAATCAGATTACCTGGGATTGAATTTTAGTTCTGCGATTTCCCACCTGTGCAGCTTAAAGAAAGTTACTATCTTTTGTGTGCCTCAGTTTTGATGCTGGAATAGCAAAGGCTAAATGGAAATTAAGTAGTAAACATATGTGAAGCACTTAGAACTGTGGCACATAGAAACAATAAATGTTAGCTATTTCTATATAACTGCATTACATACAATAAAATATATAGATGAGTTACCAGGTATATAGTTGCTGTAGAGTTTGGAAGCAAAGAGTTTTGTATCCCCAGTATACATAAATAGGGTAATTTCTGGGAGAAATTTGAGTTCCTTATCACTTTGAATTATTACTTTATTTTTATTTTCCTTACTGCCTTGAAGAATTTTATGTATTGCCTTGAATTTCATCTTGCACTGTAGAGAAATAATCGTATAATAGGAGATATTTAAGAAGTTTTCTATGGCTGTTATTTGTGATTTTATTTAGTTTTGATATCCATTTCCTGATGGGGCTGGGGTTTGAATGAAACTTTTTCTAAATGATTTTGACTAATTCAAGACATCATAGTCCTGGAATTCTTCCATAACAAAGGTATCAGAGAAACCTCTGAGAGAAACCAGATCTCTCACAGACTCATGGCAAGACCAGAAGCTGGAACAAACATTTTTAGTATAATTTAGGATGTTTAATTCTTGATTTACCTTGTTTTGGTTGGGTAAAGGCAATGACTCAGCCATTTTGCCAGTAGTTCTTGCTTACAGAAGGCAGTTGTTGAAATACTCAAGCTACGTAAGACTTTACTTGCTCATAAAGAAATGCTCGGAGAACATGATTTAAAACTCCACCATTGGACAATGGAGATTACATGGATTATGCTCTTCAATGGGGATAAAATATACTGCAATTTACTGTAGAGGTATATGTGCCCGATGATGTGAACAAAATAGTGATGTCCCTAAAACTTCAATGTCTAAATAATGACGAACACTCTCTAGGGCTATATAAATTCCAGCATCTTACATTCTTTGCCAAAGAATTTAGTAATTCCTTGTTTGCTCTAGTCCTCACATTGAGGTAAATCTCACCTTCCTTAGCAGGTTTCTGGACTTGCACTTCTTTCTCATCTCCCTGTGCACTCTATCAGGCGTTGATCCAACTATACTACGGCTTCACAACAAGGACCTTAGCCCTGACCTCAAATCTAACCATATTGTCAAATACTCTGTTTGCAGTGCTCTGGGTGGCACGGACAATGGCCCTCCCAAAGACAGATATCCTGTGTCCATTCAATTACAGCCCATGCTTCCAGATGGGAGGTTCACAACAAAAGCCAGAAGTCAAAACATCTGCTCTCGGAGGTAAAGAGGAAAGTGCAGTGACGGGAAGAAGGCCGTTGAATCCTTGCTTAAATGTACTCTCTGGTATAAATTCACAAAAGCCACAGTGCACCCACACTCTGCCAAGTGTTGGGTTAGGCCCTGTAAATATAGAAATCGACGATGCTTGACCTACCTCTAAAGATGGTACAGCCCATAAAAATGGTACTTTGAAAAAATAGGGTTAGGAGGAAACAAAGAAGTACGTGCAACTTCAACAGAAGACTTCTCCAAATGAAAAAAGAAGTGAAAAATTGAAATGATAATAAAATCAGCTGAAGTAGCTTTTTTCCCCTTTTTGGGGGGGGAGTGGGGGATGAGGGTGGGGCTGTAAAATGTCTATTCTCTGCAATAGCAACCAAAGTTCCATGTATGTCAGCTCCTACTAAAAGGGTAAACACTAGCCTTTATGGCTTTGACATTCTGAAATAAGGAGGGTGAAAGTACTTACATAGATTTGCACAGATTTTAAAGTAAAAAATTTCCAGATAATTAAGTGATGCAGCTTTTTACAGCCCTTTAATTTATAATCCCACTTGTGAATTATGGAAAAGCTGATTTTAAAATTAAGACAGCTTTTAATTAGGACAGATCATTAAGCAGGGCCATCTGTATTTGATTCTAAGAACGCTTGATTATACCATTGTTCCATATTTCACCCTAATCTCAGAAATGTGTCAATATGTATGTTAAGGTAACTCGGTATTTATTATGTTTAGGCTATCAATAGCATGTGACCCAAATTTGTCTACATTTACAGTTTCAAGAATTAAGAAAAAAAATAAGTCACAGAAGCAACTAGGCAAGCTGTGACTTATTTACCTTGTTATAGAACAAAAAGCCATCTTCACATGCCTGCAATATACCACCTTTTGAAAGACAATGGAGAAACAAACATCTAAAGAGATTTAAAGAAAAAACAACTACAAACTTTTATACTTAAGCTGTCTTTCAGGCAAGAGGGCAAAGGAAGAGCCCCTTTGATATACATTGCCTCGGAAAATATCTTGTCCTGAAGTTATAATCTGATTAACTTGGAGATAATCTAAAATTAAGAAATCAAAAATACTGAAGTAGTGATATAAAAGAACTTGTACAGTTTTTCTTACTTAGTCTGGACTCCTCTCAATAATCCAGTCGAAAATGTGATATCAGATGAATTCTACAGTTTTGGAAAAATCTTAATGTGCAATGATTCCTTAATCTGCTCTTTCCTCTTTTATTCATTTTTACTTCTCTTTTCCAGTTAGCTGAACATGAATGTTTATTTGCAAATCTGTACCTTCAAATTTACATAGAACCTCTCTCCATATTTTGTGACAACATATAATATCTGTTGTTCTGTAGTATTATCGCTTGTTTAAAATGGATGAAAACTTGTGGTTAACGATTATATTTGTTTATATCTGAACCTTGCACAAATCTCATTAAAATAAAAATAAAGGAATAAAATATGGTATAAACCACAGGAAGAAAAATAATGTGAGAAGAAATTATTGGAGAGAGGAGGTAAACAAATTTGAGAGAAGGAAAGCAGATGGGTGAATCCTGGGAAGGCTCAGGAGTACAGCAGGTATCTAGAAAGGTGTAATAGGAGGAAAGATGGGGTGAGGGGATGGCACGCAAAAAAGAAGCAAGCAAGAAAGAGAAATTTGATATATTTGATGCTCTTCACTTCATTGGGGCAGTTTATTTTTTAAAATTAATATTAAGATTTTGAGGGGTAAATAAAATTAGATTTACAGAAAGTAAAGGAAACATAACAACAACAAAAGCAGACAATAATTAACTCTGGAAAGCAAAGTTATAGAAGAAAGGGAATGCAATCACAATAAGCTACATATTCATCTACAAAAAATATTTATATGGACATGGCAGTATAAGTAACTTACACTGATTTCACCAAAAATTGAGATGAACTAATATTTGGAGGGTGGGAGGGGAAGTGGAAGAGTACTAAATACTCATCTTCTAGAGTTGTGAGGTAATAAGTATTGTCCTAAATTGATAAAGATAAATGTCAGTAAAACCATTATGAAACATGATGGTAGTGCCTAGAAGTCAAAGATTAAAAGAATTAAATACGGTCATCTCTGGCAAGACCGACTGAGAGGAGTGGATCCACTAGGAGAGGTAGAGCAGAAGACTTCTGTTTCGTATTTGTTTTCTTAAATTATATGCATATACTACAATACATTGACAAAATTAAAATTAAAATAACTATGTTATTTACAAAGTTGCAAATCACACTAAAAGAATTATTATATGTAAGCCCCTTTTCTCTCTTCTGTAAAATAGAGCTACATATAGCAATGGAAGTCATTTTTTATTGCTAGGAAGCTTGAGTTACGATTTTCTCCATCCTTAAAACTCATATTGATTACCTGAGTCATTTTTTTAATTGGGAAAGACTAATAAATCATCCAGTAGTAAATATTATCTGTCATCTAAGACAAATGAGTATTTCTTTGTTAATTATGCTTAAAACACAAGTATAAATAGATTTACCTCAACTATATAAAACAAGTATTTGATGTATACTGAAAAATAGAAATGGCATCTCAATGAGATTTCTACTTTTCCCTTCATTTGTTCATTTGCTCATTCCTTTCTTCCTTTCCCTTTCCCTTTCCTTTTTATTTTATACTTCTGTATTTTTCCATTTTAAAAGCTTGATTATTTCTCTTAGAATCAAAAATACATATAGTTTAAGGCTCAATTTAAAATAAAATATAAAAATACAAAACTTTGTATATAACATTGTATGTATATATAATATACACACGAGCAAAAGACAATGATAATACACTATTTTAATGATGGTTATCTTCTCTGGTGGGATAAGAATCTTTTTTCTCCCTTCTAATTTTCTCTATTTTGCACACTTCAGTAACAATATTTTAGTGCTTCTAAGTATTAAGCCAAGTAAATAACATTTTCCTTAAAGACAATGTTAGTATATAGCTTCTTTTATTTTACCCAAACTACTTTAGCCCCCTGGCAGTAAGGGTGTGTGAAAGGAGCTGCTGTATACAGGTAGCCAACAGCAAATAGGCTATGAGGGGAATTGTGGTGATTTCTACAGCTTTAATTCTCTTGCCCAGTGTGTGGCATACTTTTGGTTTTGATGGGATTTATAGCATCTCCAGCTTGGGGCACCGGTCCTGGTGTGTTAGATTGATTAGGATGATCCCATTTCCTTTAGCTCGGCATTGGTTCAGGAACACACTAACTCAGGGCTGACCCCGCCAACGCTTGGTATTGCCTAGTGGTAGTCATTAGCTTATGGGTGGTCCAGTCTCCTTAGGAATGGAACTTTGTTTCTGGTTTCAGGAACAGCATTATTTCACACTAGGTGGATCCTGCCAGCCATCTTGAGATATAGTCCAGAGGCAAAACCAAAACACAGAGCGGAGAACAGAAAGAATCATTGAGCCAGAGTCATGATTAAACAATACTTGATGGCCACCACATATTTAGACTTTTCACTTACCTGAAACAATAGATCATCTTTACTATCTAAGCAGAGGAGTTAAACTTTGCAAACCAGAGTGTTTCTTATGTGTCAGGCATATTATACATGTCATTTCATTTAGTTCACTCAAAACAATGCTGCTACATTTTATTACTCTTATTTTAAAGACAGAAAGTTAATGGGGGAAAGAAGGGGAAGGGTCGTCAAGAACCATGTATAAAGGACCCATGGACAAAACCAAAGGGGGTTAGGATTGAGGGTGGGAGGTGGGGGGTGGGGGAAGGAAGTGGAGACAATTATGCTTGAACAACAATAAAAAATAAAAAATATATTTGGTAGCAAAAAAAACCCAATAAAGTCAGAAAACTAGTGATAGTGATATTGGTAAATTACCCAATGTCAAAACCCAGAAATAGTTTTACTAATTTTTATTTTGCTAAGGACATTTTTTAAAAGTACCATGTTTTGTCACAATAGTTTCATAAAAGGAATAACATTCTAGTAAAAGCTTCAGATGGCCATGGTCTGAGAACAAAAGCCAGTCCCTCTCAAAAAAGGATGTTGCCAATGTAACATTAGCATTTTTCATGTGGATGGCTGAAAGCCCCATCATAGGTGTGTGTTGGGCCAGCTAGGTAAAAAGTTATATTCTGAGTGAGCAGGACTTGAGTAACAGCTGGAAACAGGGGTTTGCAAAGTACTCCAGGTAATTCTGAGTTGCCACAATGGCGAACTACTCTTCTGGGAGGCATAGGTATGTTTCAAATGGAACAGGTCCCTGTTGCCTGCTTCTCCCCCAGATTTCTTTCCTGTTCTATTTGCCCTTCTATTTGCCCTTCAGGCTATACTCCTGAGCTAGGCATGAATCATGTGTCTTCTGGCCCTGGGTTTCTAACAACATTATTTCTTTCTCTTGTTGCCTCAGTGATTACCTGGTTCCATTTTGACTACTGCTTTCTTATTCAGAACCTCCCAGAGAAGAAAGACTTCTGTATGAATCAGTCATCACAAGTTCACAGAAAGGAAAAACTGACACGACTATTCCCAAAGACCCCTCACCTCAGATACTTACCGTAGAAGGTGAGCAGTAATTCATCCTGATTCAAATCAACTTAAAATTGCAACTTTCCTCAATAATTTTCTCTGACTATATTATATTCTTCGGGGAAAAATGATTAAACCACAATTTGAAAATAGATTTGATGATTCCTGTAGCCTGAGGATACTGATGATGATAATATGATCCACCTCACTAAATAACTGTTCAATAATTGCCACTTTCTATGTTTCTTCTCCCAGTTTCCAAGATCAAAGATTTACTGTGTTGATTGCTAGAGCTCAGCTATTGCTTAATTTCCCTCTTTCTCTTATTTACTCTTCATTTCTCCCTCTCCTCTGCACCTTGTTTCTATCAAGGACAGTTCTGGCATCCACCCATCCCTGACTCTGCTAATGTTTCCAAAGTGAAAAACTTTGGTTATGTTGGTCTGTCAATACCCAGTAAGGTGCATTCCTATTGGGCAGCTTTTGGCTCAGGTACTCGTCACCTGCTCTAATAAATAGTGATCAAAGGAGCAGGACTGCTTTCATTCCAACCACTCAGCTTCTTTCCTCCAGAGGTTTCAGCAGAGGAAGTACAGCTGGCAAGTCCTCTGAGACTCCATACCCCATTGAGTGCAATCTGGTTTAGCAAACAGCTGAAAGATCCCCAAGCAAGATTTAGCTAGGAAGCGAGAGAGAGAAACATATCCTAGGTAAGGACTGCTCTCGCCTTTCTTCCTTAAAATAGAGAGATGACAGTATTGTCCTTGAAATGTTTAGATTTTCTCAAAAACTCACAGAGGAAAAGCCTAGTCTGGTATTTATCGACAACTTTAGCAATCCCAGAACTCATGCCTAAAGGGGAGAGCACTTGATTTCCGGCTTCCACACTGCCTTCACGACATGGTCCCTGTCAGCCTTTGCAGTGACTTCTCTCACTGTTGTACACAAACAGAATGCCCAGCTCCAGTACTGTGGTTCTCTGATTTTTCCATATACTTGCAGAGCAGCTCTCACTGCCTCTCAGACTTTCCTGACTTTATTCTCCTGGCCAACTTCTACTTGAATTCAAGACTCAGAATAAGCAGGATCTCCCTCATGAAACCTCACGAGAGTTCTTGGCAGAATTCCGTGGGAGGCACTATTCCTTACCATGCAAAGCCATTCCCCACTTTGGTCCCAAATGAAGCCCATAATTTGTTCGGAAAGCAAACAAAAATCCCTAGTTCTTAGGAGAGGTGGCTCCAACAACTGGTCTAAGCACTGTCATGGGACCAACTTGTAGCCAGTAAGATGTACGGAGAAGTCTGTTGAAGGGTTTCAAAAAAGAGTTTTCTTTCCTTAATAAGAGGACAGTATACCAGGAGAAACTCACCTACTTTTTGCTGCATTTGGATACTCTGGGTTTTTGTTGTTGTTGTTGTTGTTTTGTTTTGTTTTGTTTTGTTTTGTTTTGGCTAGGACAAGTGTGCCAGAACATTTTTGTGCTGCAGTTATCACTTGACTATGAGGGGAAGGCCAGCAGAATTGCCGAGCCAGCAGCCTAAATGTTGCGGAGCCACTGAACCCAACTCTGTTGAAACCACTGCTAGTTGATTATTTTGTTGCTTGCAGCTGAAAGCTTTCCTTACTGTTACCTCCTCTGTGTGAATAAATGCAATTATGGAAGTGCCCCTGTCATCTCCTCAGAATCATTTCTACCTGAGAGTGAAAACATCTTCACTCTTTAAGCAGTACCATATTATTGATAACAGGAAAGCATTCACAATTGGGTATATTTGTATGCATACTGACTATGCTGTTAAAAGTAAGGCAGCTACCCTAGCCACAAGATCTCAAGCTATCACTGGGTGGCATAGATTAATATAAACCCGTATTGACCAGACTGAATATAGAAACACAAGAAGGAAAATTTTGGGCTGAGAAGAAATAAAAAAATTCCTGGTCTAATGATTTTCAAAGTCTCCCAATAAGAAGAACAAACCTCACATTATAGGAGCCAAAAATCATCTATCATCAGCTATATATGTTTCTTGGTCTATATTATTTCTGTCCCAGACACTGGAAGTCTGGACTTCTCCCAGAGAAGAGAACTGTCATCCTGTCACATGATTGCAATTGGCAAGTCTTACCAAGAAACTTTGGCAGATTCTTAGAGCAGGACTAACATATGTTTTATATATGTGTGGGTAGGTGTATATATAGCCATCCATCTACATACATATATGTACACTTATTTATTTATAAGCCTTAGTTAAAGTTAGAAAAATTAATTTAGATGCATATGTATAAGTCACACAAATTAGCACTAGTTTTAGAGGAATTAGTATAACCCTAAAAGAAATCATTTGGATTTTTTTAAGTAAAAATGCCAATGCAAATTTTAAAAGTAGAACATCATGTTAGTTAATAACTTTTATCTTTAGGTTATTGCTCATTTATGTCAGTGATTCATTCACTCATTCAAAGTCTTTATGAAACCAACTGCGCAGACAGATAAGACACAAAAACAAAGTTCTTTCCCTTGAGAATCCTACGGTCTAGTAGTAGCAAGAAAAAAACAGAAAATAGTTCATTCATTCAGTTATTTAAAAAATCATATTAAGGCACTCTATGTCTGTCACATGTGATGATAATAAAGAGATGAAGAGACAGAGAAGTTACCTGCTTTCATAGAGCTAATGCAATATTGGGAGGGAACAGTAAACAGATACCATCCACATATATACATATAACAGAGTGATACATGCAATGTAGAGATTTCAAATAGAATGATGTGATAAAGAGTAATTGTGTGACATTTTTAAATGAGTGGTAGGAAGACTCCTCTGAGAAAATATTTCAGTGGAGACCCAAGAAGCCTTCTGAAGAGGATGGAAGGTGAAGTGAGAGTCTTTTCCTGCTGTTGATGCTGTTGTTATTGTTGCAGTTGTAGTTGTTGGTGTGTGTTTAAGAGTTACTAGAGGGGTTCATGACAAAGGGAGTAATTGAGTAGAGAAATGATGAATTAGGAGAGGGTGAGGCGGTAATTGAGAAACCAAGCCCATGAGAAGGTGAGGGGGAATGGGATCCAGAGAAAAACTAGAGGGGCATGTCACTGATGGCAACAGAGACACTTGCTCTAGGATAAAACTAGGCAGTCAGAGAAAAGGTATAGAGTGAGGTGAGTGGACAATTTTAGGTTGGAAAGGTGAGGGAATTCTTATTTTATTACTTCTATTTTTTCAATGATTTATGAAACGACATTATAAGCAGAGAGTGAAAGTGGTGAGGGGATATAAGGAGTAAAGACAAGATGTAAAATATCATTTTGAAAAGTGGGAATGCAAAAGTCCAATGGAAGTAATAAGATTGCTCTTGACCTCTGCAATGATTAATTTTATGTCAACTTGACTGGGTGCCCAGCTATTTGGTTAAACGTTATCCTGGGTGTGTCTGTGAGGGTGTTTTTGAATAAGGACAACTTTTGAATCTGTAGGCTGAGTGAAGCAGACTGTCCTCCCCAGTGTAGGTGGGCTCATCCAATCCTTTGAAGGCCTGAGTAGAACGAAAAGGCTGAAGAAGGAAAAATTCCCTCTCTGTCTGACTGTCGTGGAGCTGGGACATGGGTCTTCTCCTGCCTTCAGACTCAGACTCATACTAAAATTTGTACCATTGGCTTTCTTGGTTCATAGCCCTCTGGGTATGGACTGAAACTGTATCATTTGCTCTCCTTGGTCTGCAGCTTGGTGACTGCAGATCTTGAGACTTCTCAGACTCCATAACTGCATGAGCTAATTTGTTATAATCAATCAGTCTATCTATCTATCCATCATCTATCATCTATCTCTCATTTATTTGTCTGTTTCTCGGAAAAGTTCTGACTAACACAACTACCCATTTGAGACCAATAGCAAGAATTTAAAGTGCTTCTGGCCAGCATAGTTATTGTGTCTTCATCAATGTTTGTTTGTTTTGGTGAATGGGAATTATTGATTATAACCAGGGTTGTAGCTCAGCCAGGTAAATGAGGCAGCAGAGAGAAAGGAATAAAGGGTGTTCTCAAAGAATGTCTCATTAATGTATCACAGAATCAAAGGTGAGTATAGAGGGAAGACAGGACCTGAGGAGGGCAGAGTGACAATGATACAGTCACAGACTCAACAGATTGGAAAGTCTTAATGAAGTCAAAATGCTGATTGTGTACATGTACCCGATTTAGTGAGCTGTTAGGTGACAGGAGTCAGAGTGCTATGCTTGAACTTGAGATTTGAAGATGATGGATTCATTGATGATCCCAAAGTCAAAAGTATGATATGAGAAGGTAGTTAAAGGTGGTTGAAGAAAAATATTATTTTATTGTAAGGTGGGAAGGTCCAGAAACTTAGAGTCTAAGGTACTAGATGTATCATCCACGAAGGTATTTAAATCAGTAAGAAAGAAATCTGTGAGAATAATGGCAGCATAATAAAAAAGGTAATAAGTTAGGGGCTAACATTATCAAATAAGAAGGTAACTGAGTTCTCTGCATGGCAACAACAAGGAGGAGGAGTAGATGACAAAGTCTGACAGCACGAACTTCGAAGAGCTGGGAATTTGGAAGGATGAGGGAGAATAGATTTGGAAGCAGCTCTGGAGAGCAAGGAGAACAGCCACTCCAGGATCCGGCCTGTCATTACGTAGAATGTTAAAGAAAAACAGCTTATACTGACTATGACATTAACAGAAGTTATTTCAAGAGGATACATTCAGGTTTTACTCAGAGTAAGAGAGCAAAAGGAACACGCAGAGATGAAGTTAAGGATGCAGACACGTGTGCTGCTGATGAAATGTTAGCTCCAGGTAGTAGAGCACAGGGATCAAAATGGCAGCAGAAGTGGAAGGACAGGTCAGCTGAGTGGATGCGCAGGTCAGTATGAGGATGAATATCTAGCTATGGGTCAGCAAACTTTTCTGTAAAGAGCCATATAGCAAATATTTTAAGTTTGACAGGCCAAATGGCCTTGGTCACTACTCAGTTTTGCTGTTTTAATGTGAAAACAGCCATAGACAGCGGGTATAAAAATGGGCATGACTGTGTTTCAATAAAACTATACTTACAAAAACAGGCAGTGAGCTGGATTTGGCTTATGGGTAATAAAAAAGGTAACAAAATGAGCTTGGGTTTCTGTGATGAGTGAGGTAAGACACAGAAATGTGGGTGAATGGGTGTTTGATACTTTCCTGGAGAAGGGGGAGAATCAGTTTAAGATGGAAGATGTCGTGCTCCCAAGTGTCTATTTGCTCCTGCAGCTCCCAGATGTGGCAGCCAGGAATAAGAGAAGACCTTGACATAGAACTACTGTGATGGGGCAAGGAGCATCACTTTTGGTGAGGACATCTGCTTTTGAGTGGCTGCAATGTAATACAGAATGCAAATGGCTCTCATTTCCCTGGACCTAGAGGCTTGGGACTACCTCTTCTCCAGGATGCTCAGTGTTGTTGATCCCATTGAATTGACTCCAATTCAAGAAGAAACAGAGGCAGGGAAGCGGAGAGAAGGCTTCACATAAATAGGAACAGATTGAGATTCTAAAGAAAAAAGACACAAATGTTGGAAATATGGTAATGGGCAAGGTTTTCTTACTCTACTCATGTATACATTCAAAGAGTCAGTCACATCAGGTATCTCCAATGTTTAAAAAAGATTCAACACTTTCCAATCAAGCAGGCTTTTAGATTTTGTTAAACATTGAATTGTCTATTTGAGGCCCTGGTGTCTTATATCAGACTGATCAGTCACTCATTATGTGAGCAACTTGAGCTCAATATATAGAAATAATTTTAAAAGATCCCTGAGTTGAGTTCACTGCAAATTCTAAGTAAACTCTGTACCCAGAAATGGTCTCTTAGGTGCTCATTTTTAATGAATCCTGAACAAGAGGTTTTCACCCTCATTTCTAAAAGATTTTTACCTCACAGCCCTAATTTACCCTATAGAACAGGGCCGCACTGATGCTATTGTTGTTTTGTTGATATTATTAAAACATTCCCCAAATGTTTAAATTATTCTGTGATAATAAACCAGGTAGCATTGTGTAGGGAGATATTAACTCTTTAAGACCCTAGAAGTAAAATTTGATTATTTTGCTAGTAATCTGAAGGCATTTAATGTGCTTCTTGATAGTGAATAAGGACCTGAGATACTGGTTTATTGCTTATAACTTGTGAGGTTTCTGTTATACAATGACAAAGAGGTGGACCTGTCTTTTAAGAGAATACTTTGTTTGATCTTACTAAAAAAAAAAACACAGAAAAAAATTGTTTGATTCAATTAAAGTACATTGGTATGAAAATCCATCTTTTTTCTTTATTTAAACCATTTCCTTCTTATAGTAAATATGTATTTTGATCAAAGACATGTTTATCTCCTCATCTTGGCAGCCTCCTTATGTTTGTTTCTATGTATTAAGTAGAGCTTTTAAGTCTCTCAGGCTTGGTACAGTGGCCTCATGTAGTAGGTGTCCTGCAGAGTCCAATGGCACAGCTTCTGCTATTATCCAAGCTGAGAGATGCACCCACCATGTGCACTGTACACCCTGCTCTTGTAATTGAGCCAAGATCACTGTTGGCACATCAGTGGGAGGAATTTATCCAGGCTGATCAGCTGCAAGGACTGGCTGTGACCACTGATCACCAACCTCCAACCATCTACAAGGATCAGCTGTGCAGGGGCCCACTCCACAGAGAAGGACTTCTTCCAGCAGAGCTTTGGTGATCACTGAGCCCACCCCTTGAGTGTGTTGTTTGTGGAGGTGGTTGGGTGGTGGTGCTTCAGTGTAGCCTGAAGCTCTCCACTGGGTAGACTGGCTCTGGGGCCTCCTGGGAGGGGCAAGCCAAGGTCAGCCACTACCTCTCTCCAGCATGGGGCCACCTGGCATAAATTATAAAGCGATCTTCAGATAGCTGCTTACTTGTACTTTGCTTGGAGGTGCCCAGGCCAGGCCGAACTATGAACCAAGGTTGTCTACTGCTACTTCTAGGCCTGGGGCCACTTAGCAAGTCTTACAGGGCTCCCTGAGACCAGATGCTGCTTATTTGAGAGAATTCAGGGAAATGTGATGCATGAGCCAAGACAAGTCATTTATATGGAAAAGTCACTGGAAAAGCTTGGATGGAACTGAAAGTTGGATAGGGCAGGGCCTTGGGAATCACCAGGGTGGGGCAAACAGCATCAGCCAGGTTGATGGAGTCTCAGATATGGCACCCACACGCTGGCTCCTTTGTGTGTGTGTGTGTGTGTGTGCATGCACGTACACATGCACGTGCATATGTGTGTACAGGCAGGGAGGGGGGTGTTCTCAGGAGAGAAACAATGGATTCTTCCAGCACTTCTATTGGGAGAAAACTACCTTCCAGTCCCCACCCTGATGCCAGACAATTCAGTCCCTCCCATATGTCTCTAGTGCCTTTCAATCTGCTGCCCTGGTGCTAGAGCTCAGAGGGAGTGAGTACAAGTGAGTCCATGTATGGGCCCTTAAAGAGGAACTTCCTGAGATTCCAGAAGTTTCTGTCTTCCTCAGCCTCAACCCCTGCTGGGTTTTAGTGCCAGAAGTTATGGAGACTTCCCTTTCTGGCCCTGGAACCCTGGGCAAGGGGTCCTTGTGTAGGGCTGGAATTGCATGCCTTGGTGGGGGGGGTCCTACAAAGCTGAGATATCCCTCTTGATTTTTATCCCCCACACATAGGTGTGGGACCACCCCGTTCCACATCTCCACCCCTCTTACCAGTCTTGATGCGGTTTCTTCTTTAATTCTGTAGTTGTAGGACTTCTATTCAGCTCGATTTCTGGTAGTTCTGAATGATGATTGCTCTGTACTTTAGTTGTAGTTTTGATGTAGTTGGAAGAGGTGAGCTGTGTTTACCTACACTGCCATCTTGACCAGGAGTCTCAAAAAATGTGACATTTCACCTGCTTGCAATAGGTCTTTAAGAGTTCCTTTTAAAAATGCAAATTTGTACTCCTGGAAAGATAACATTTTTAAAAAGTAAATATTTTCAAGTTCTTAATATGTATGTTTTTACAAATATTAAAGCAATGGGACAAAGGACAGATTAGTTTTCATAAAGTTAAGTAGTGATAGGTATGGAATAAGAAAAGGGCAAGACAAAGTTGGGGAAAGGAGTAGAGAATTCTACCTCCAGAAAGCAGGTAGCATCAAAGAACTGAGTATGTCTGGTGGGGGCTCCTAAATGGGACAAAATGGAAGAACATCTAAGACAATATTTTATAGCTACATAATTTTACACAAAGTAATTTTTTCTGCTTCTAAAAAAATTTCAATAGTACACTAAGCAATGACTGAGAAACAATTCCTGTTGTCAAAGAGCTTATAATTAAGGAAGCATTTTCCCCCTTTTCATACCTGTTTGTTCCACCATTCTTCACATAACATCAGAAAACTTTTATCCATGATCACTTGCAACATATGATTCTAATTCGCATCATACCCAGGACAGGGATGCTAACAGGATTGACTGCTAATTAATTTTGTTGTTCCTTTTCATTGATATATTTTTAAATATAAGACTTGTTGATACATGACTCATTCACAAAACAACTGCAATTTTAGTTACTTAGCTACCATCATCATAATGCTAATAATTATAAGGATAATGATGTTTATAATAATAAACTGAAATAGTTTTAGGGTTGGAAATGTGAGTCTAAAAATGATATCTTCATGATCTGCATTTGAATTTTGCCTCAGATTTGCTCAATTTACAAATCAAAAATAGATTTTTTTCTGTCAGCAAAGATCAGTCTTGTATCTGAAAATCAAGCACAGCTTGTACATCATCATTAACCATAAAGGCTCTGAAATCAGAACTTAGCTGCCAATTTTGTTGATGATGCATAAGATGAATTCAAGTACAGCTGGCTCTTCTGTCCTATGCTAGCTCTGTAGTACTGACATTAGTGAAAATCTGTTTGTTTTTTGTTTCAGGAAATTAAATAGCTATGACTAAAATGAAGCAGAGGGAACAGATATATCTGAGTAATAAACCAGTGCCATTTTTATTTTTAAGTTTATTTTTTCTTGCAAATTCACCTCAATTACTTTAACAGTACTTTGACCAATCACGATGACCTTGAAAAGATATGTGAAACTTCTCCAAAAAGAGCACCTAGAGGAGCTCTTTTTTTGATAAGCAGGGACCAAATAACAAATCACATATAACCATAAGTAAATATAATTTTTTCAATGATTATTCCTTTTAATAATGTGCCTACAGGCAAATTGTACTTCTAAAAATATATTTATTTGCTGACATGTCAACTGCCTTTTCAGAATGGGCATTGTTATGATTTAAGCCCAATTTTAATGCCTTAGTTGTGAAGAAATAAATCAATTTCTGAATATTGCCTCAAAATGAGGAAATAAAAGAATTTCAACACAACAACATTATTTTAATGGTGTAAAACCAAATTCTAAATCCCTAAAGCTATTGGAATTTTGGTGAATCAAGGAGATTCTTATCCTCTTTTCCAGAAAAGCATTAAATATGCTGTGCCAATTGTGGAGGTAAGGTTAGAACTGAATACACCCAGAAATCAACTGTCACCACTTCTGGAAATCTGGTGAAAACGATGACTTTTTTTTTTTTTTTTTAAGACAGGAGCATATGGGGAAGAAGAGAGGAATTAAACCTCAACATACTTTTGAAAATTAAAAAAAATAGGTAGGTGAAACCAGACTGACTTAGCAGCCCCTAGATAGTGGAAACTGAGCTAATCATTGAGAAAGTTGAGAATCATTCACATTAATACAACGGAGTCCTCAAAAGGTTCAAAAAATGGTAGTGCTGGGTAATTCTGGAACTGAAAGTGCAGGAGGGAAAGTCAGTGCTAAAAAAGGATTCGGTGAAAGCTAAAGAAGAAGGAATGACCTCCTTCGATCTCCTTCCCAACTCCATCCCATTTGGAAAATGGGTCTCCCCACCATGCAATAAGCCTGTGGTTTTATTTTGGACTGAGGGAGGCCTGGCACAGTTAAAAATCTGAATATTCTATTGAGAACACCCCCTCAAACTGTTTCCTACACTGTTCCCAGGACCCTGGCAGCTGGATCTCAACCTCTCAGGAAGGATGAAAATGGTCTTTTTTTCTGGTAACCTGAGTGTCCCAATTGGAAAGACCTAAATATACTCCCAGCAAGGAGGGATGCCCGACGAACACCCTTCCCCAATCACCCTGCAGCAAAGTTCAAAGTCAGTGAGTCCCAAATGCATCAGACTTTCAGAGTGCCCAATCAGCTTCCAGTATTTCGTTCTTGATCAAGAACAGAAATCAAGGATTATAAGACATCTGAAAAAATCTTTCACATGGAAAAGAGAGACCAAAATAAACAAGCAATCAAATTGAACTTGGAGGAAATGGATACCATGATGCAGGAAAAAATAAATTTATATACATATATGTATAATCATACAAATATATTTACATATATATTTCCACTTTATATTCTCAAAGACTTAAGATTTTATAGGCTTGAAAAAAGAACAAAATATTATACAAATGGAACATTCAGAGAACTCTTGAAAAATAAAATATGTAACAATATAAATTAAAAGCATGATACACCAATATTTATAGCAGCATTATTCACAACAATGAAAACACGAAAACTCAGCAAACATCCATTGACAGAAGAAGGAATAAACAAAATTTGGTATATACAGTACATACAATGGAATATCATTCAGCCTTAAAAAGGAATGAAATTCTGACACTTTTACATGGATAACCCTTGAAGTGATTATACTAAGAGAAACAAGCCAGATACAAAAGAATAAATATTATGTAATTTCACTTATATGAGGCATGTATATCAAGTCATAGAGAAAAAAATAAATGGTGGTTGCCAGGGGGCTTGATGAAGGGAGGAATGTGGAGCTGCTGTATTGTGTGTGAATGTGGGTAAAATCTGTAAAAGAATATACAAGAAGGTAGAGACATATATATTCGCTTCTGGGAAAAGGAAGTATGTGGTTAGGCAAAGGGGCATGAGGAAAATATACTTTTTAAAATGCATCCTTTTTTTCCTTTTGAATTTTTTATCACAATTTAAAAATGAATAAATTCATTAAAAATGAATACATTCCTTAAAAATTTGTAACACAGTTTTAACCAAGTAATTCAACTTCTAGCAGTTTATACTAAAGAAGTATCTGTAAGTGTGGGAATATCTGCATTAGTAAAAGATTGGAAACAAGTTAAATGTCCATTCCCTTGATACTGGTGAAATGAATTATGAACACTCTTGCAATGGAATAATATGCAACCAGGAAAAAATAATTTGAAATTCCTTTGTGCACTGATACAAAACTATCTCCAAAATAAATTGTTAAGGAAAAGTAAAAAATGTACATTCTCAAACATATATTTGTGCTTATATTTGCTTATATGTGCATAGACTATCTCTGGGAGAAATTACAAATATTTTATAACAATGAGTGAGCATGGAAAGAACTGAATGGCAGGGGAACAAGAAAATGACAGAAATTATTCTCTACATACAATATTGTACTTTTTTGAATTTTGAGCCATTTGAATAGGTTACCTTTGAAAACTAAATTGAATTACAATATTGAAAATGTGGGGCATTTTAAAATAGCCTAGATTATTTTCATCTTGATTCTTTCTTTTTTCTCTATCGCAAAGCCTGTATGCGCTCTTTCATCTAATAATAACATTCTGGTTGTAGTTCTGCAATGCTTAAGAAATAAAATCTGTTACTCCTGCTGGGATCAGAACAGTTGTCAGCATATGTGGGCAGCAGTGGGTGGAGAGCTTTTGAATTAAGACATGTAAACTAAATACCAAAGTTGAATGTATTATAACATTATTGTTGATATAGGAGAAATCTTATATTAATGACATTTATGAAGATATCAGTGATGTTCTTCCCTGACACACAAGAGGATAAGACTCTGTATATCGGCTTTATACTATCCAATCAAGGTACACCAGAGATATGAAAATAGAGAGGGTAATGGATTTCAAAGATGTGTCCAGGTCCCTTTTCAATGGTATGACTTATTGGGATGGATAGAGGTGCAGAGTTTCTGGTTCTTCCTTTCTCTTCGATATGTTTATAAGCAATTATGCATATTAGAAATTTGAACATAAACTTAACTTCACAGAAGACTTTTGAAAATGCTATATATTGTTTAATTTCAGGAAATTAAGTGGGTTATGTGTGTCATAAAGCCCCTGACACAACATGATAAAGATGAGGTGCAGAGGTGAAGAGCCTTGCCCCAATGTTAGTCCATTTGCATCCAAGTTTGTGTTCACAAACCCACCATGCTGTCTATCATATTCCATATTACCATCTCTCTGCACCTAGATTCATTTAGGATGAGAAATATTTGATGGAATCACACATTTGTTAAAGAAACACATTCCAGAAGCCTTTTGATCACTGTGTAGGAACATCTACTTTCCTAAATTTGACAGATTTTTGAGGACATTGCTGTTTCCACTGTGGTGCCATCTGTCTGAATCCTGAAAACTTGGGAAATCTTTAAATGGAATTCTATTAACATGACAAATAACTTTAATGACACTTATTTAAATACCTAAGTATCCAAGTGAAAGGTGCAACTTTCAGTAGAAATCCTAAAGATAATAATGGACAGAGAAGTGTTTTACTGGAAGTATTGGGAGAGTCATGGCCAACAGTCTTGAGAAAGACAACCGTGGTGATGGTGAGCTGCAGAACCGGAACACAGCAAGAAAGCCACAGGTGACAGGAGACAACATAGATGGCTGTTGCCAAAAATCCAGGAAAAAAAATGATGAGAGTTGAAGGAAGAGGGAAGAAATAGCCAGACTTTTTAGAGGAAGGAAAGTGGGGGTACAGGGATTCAGTGCTCAAAGGTACAATTGACTGACAGGTGGCTCTGATACTCTTAGCAAAGGTTTTACTCCCTTCCCCATTCTCTTCTCTACCCCCAAATTGTCTGCTTGTCCACAGACTTCTCAGGGCCTTTGTTCTCCTCCATGCTTCTCAGGCCACCACTCATTTCCCTGATATTTGCCGGAAGCTGCGACTGTGAGCAGTGGTGTTAGACTTTGGTCCTTGAGTTCAGAAAAGAAAGAATTAAGAGCCAAAACTCTAGTGCAAGAAGTTCATTTGGCTTTTTAGATAGAAAGTCACAGAGACAGAAGAAGTGAGCCAGCTGGGCTGTGTGGACTCAGGAACCAAGTTACAGAGGGACTTTGGAGAAAGAAAGCAAAGATACATGCCTTAAGAAAGAAAGGGTGGGAAGGAACAGGTGTGCTCTGGAGGGAGGAAGGGAGGAGAGAGAGAGAAAGAATGAGTGCCCATGCACTGGGTTCTTTATCTTAAGGGTTTTTACCTCTTTCCTAAAGGTGGGAATTTTAGAGGAGGATCACAATAGAATATTCATCAGCATTCCACGTGTTTCCTTTCAGGGATATGGTCTCTACTAATCAGTTAGTGCTAGGGTAGGGGGTCATTGGTCACTGCATCTGGCCCTGATGCCAGCCATGGCATTGTTTCATCTGGTTTTGCTACTTTTCTGGGCCTGGAGCTGAAACACAGCTGAGGCTTAGTTGTTGTCTCTAGTTTGACCAAAACTTTGTCTCTGTGGTCAGAGATAGACCAGAGTCTTCATTCCTAAGATTATTCAATGCTGATCAGAAACACATTGTCCTGAAGACTTCATGCTTAAGGGGGTGGTCATGCAGGGGAGAAAGGGGCAGGTGGTTCATGGTGCTAGATGGGGCCAATTTGAATCATCTGTCTGTCTCAGTTTCCCACTCCACTTGCCAAGAACTTTTCCTAGCTTCTTTCTATCCTGCCTCAGGACCACAACACTAGCCTTGGAGAGTTATGATGTGCAGGTTACAGTTCTCTATGTTGTTCTTTTCCTTGATTGCCCCATACCCCCACCACAGAAGTCTGTGCAAGTGTTCATCACAACTGAAGGTTAGAAACAAATGAAGGGAATTATAGCATACAGGAAAGATAAAAACTGTTCATGAAATAAACTATACAGTTCAAAGGAAAAGGACAACAAGAAACTTAATATTCATACAGAGATCCCTAAGGAACAGACCCCAATTCCTAGCCTTGCTTCTTTGTCTTAAGTCTCATCTCAGGGTCCACCATTATTTACTTTCTTCTTGAAAAGCACCTTTTTTCATACCTCTGCAGTACATACATCTTTAATACTGTATGCCCTATTCACTGTAGTATGATCTTATGGAGTGTCCATTCCCTTTCCTGGCCAGTGCAATCCGTAAGATATTCTTTGTAGTGATACCTTTCCCGAAGTCTGAGTTAAGCTGTCTAAAACAATACTACAGAAGCTCTCTAACTGCACAGCCCCTATTAGTTTGCATTTCAATTTTTGCTTATTGGTAGCAGTGAAGATTTACCACCTTATTCTTCTTGATCATCCATTGAATTCTATACATACCTACCTCACAAGAGCAAGTAATAATTATCAAAGGCATTCACATTAAGGAAGAGAAATATTTCCCCAAATATAACATAATCTACACTGAGTCTAGCCTAAATAAAGATAACTGGGTACATTTTTATGCAGAGCTATGTTGATTCCCAATTTGTTCATTCTCCTGCTTCTAACCATGCCCAGATTTCTATAGGTTTATGAGAAACAGGATGCATTGCAGTAACCTTTTCAAGTGACAGCAACTCCCTTCCAACACAAGATGTTGAAGTCATGGAAATATTAAAGAGTATAGATGTGAATGTGTGTGTAAAGTGGGTGGAGGGCCATTTTTCCGGTTATAATTAGCTTGGTTCTTTCAAGATTATGAATTTATTTGCTATTTGAGGTAATGTTTTGGTTCTTGTCTATAGTAAAATACCAGACATACATAGTACACATAATGTTCTGTATACTTTGTAGGTCTGGGGAACAAACAGACATGCATAAGAAAAAAATGCTTAAAGGGAAAAGAAAGAATGTCTTAAACTTAAAAGAGAGAAGAAGGGAAGCCAAATTTTAAAAGTGAGAATTCTTTAAAATTTTTTTTGATTTGAGAGATGGGAGGAGTGGAGGGACAGAGAGAAACATGGATTTGTTGTTCCACTTATTCATGCATTCATAGGTAGATGTTTTCCATGCATCCTGACCAGGGATCAAAACCACAACCTTGGGGTATCAGAATGATGCTCTACCAACTGAGCTACCTGGCCAGAGCAAAAAAAAAAAAAGAGAGAGAGAGAGAGAGAGAGAGAGAGAGAATTCTTAGACTTTGTAATATATTGCTATACCTATGTGAGAATAATATAAAGAATGCTATATTATGATGAGTTCTGATGAAATTAAACATTCCACTCTCAGAATTTATACCTTTGCTATTCCTGCTGTGGTAAATATTTAATCCATAAGGATTAACTCTAAGGTCTCAGCTATAAAAATTCATGATTTTTCTGCTTCCACATTCATTCATTTAATGTATTCAATTATTTTTACTATTCACAAATAATTGTAGATAGCCTAATGGCCATATCCCTAAAAATTTCAAGATGGCTTGTTGAGAATTCCTGTCCTTGTGCAGTTTAGTCTAGTAGGGGAGAGAGAGAAATTTAAAAATTACATATAGGTCACAATAGAAGGATGTATATAATGCAACAAGTAAGTCATCAATTTTAGAGTCTGTGGGTGGGAGGTGTGAGCATCAGAATAGTGTTGATGTCAAGTAAAATTTCACAGAAGCTGTGGCACCTGAGCTGAGTATTGAAGCATAGACAGTATGGGGAGCTCTTTCCAGCCTGAAGACAGAGTTAATGCAAACACACTAATACAAGAAGCAGCACGGGCCATTTGGGGAACTATTTATTAGTTGACTAAGACTGGAAGTTGGAAGCAGATTGCAGAAATTAATGGTAGGAAGGACCAAAGGCTGCTATGTTTCATATCTCCAGCTTTGATTGCTGAATTTTCTCTTGTAGTGATAGAAGGATATAATATCTCCATGGCAAGAAAAGTCTCATCCTCTCTGGAGGTTTAATCAAAAATGGGCTCTCCCAGCCCTGGCTGGTATAGCTCAGTGTATTAAACTCAGGCTGAGAACCAAAGGGTCACCGGTTTGAATCCCAGTCAGGGCACATGCCTGGGTTGCAGGCCAGGTCCCCAGTGGGGGGCCATGTGAGAGGCAACCACATTGATGTTTCTTGCCCTCTTTCTCCCTCCCTTCCACTCTCTCTAAATAAATAAATAAAATCTTAAAAAAAAATGAGCTCTCCCATTTGGTTTTAACAGGCCACTTTCCTATGTGATAATATAAATCTTCTCACCTGTCTAGTATCAGTAGCATAATAAATTGATATCCTGTATGTATGCATCCATGAGTCATTAAGTAAATTTTGTACTTATTATGCCCTAGCACAAAGGCCTTGAACAGATATTAGGTACAAGTGTATCAGTTAGGACTCTAAGGCAAATGACAGAAAATTCAATCCCAATTGACTTTTTCTTTAAGATTTTATTTTTTGTCATTTTTTAGAGAGAGGGGAAGGGAGGGGGAAAGACAGTGTGTGAAACACTGATGTGCAAGAGAAACATGGACGGGTATCCTCTTGCATGCTCTGACAAGAAACTGAACTAGCGACCTATCAGTTTACAGACTGGGACTCAACCTACTGAGCTTCTGACTGATCACTGTGGCTACCTGGGGTGCTGATTGGTCAATGGAAGGAAAAACTAGTGCAATTCCTGCTGTTTTTTTTTTTGTTTGTTTGTTTGTTTGTTTGTTCACACCTGTTACATAGTGAGGGGCAGAGCCTTAGGTGTTCCCTAGGGCGGGGCAGCCCAGTTGCTGGGTTGTGATGCTGAACGTGGGGCAGGGGTCTGAGAGGGAACAATGGCGCTTGCTCCACTCTCTGCTGGATTTCAGTCACTTCCCTGCTTCCCTCAAGCAAACTGAGCTCTTCTGGTGCTAATTCCATGTGGGTGAGTTTGTGTACATTCTAGGACCCTGTGGGTCTCTCCAGCGAACTCTCGAACTCTCCGGTAAGGCTAGGAGTCTCTCCCAGCACCTCAACCCCCACAGGCATTTTCAATCAGTGGTTTGAGGCTTTATTTCCCTTCACTGGGGCCCTGGGTTGTGCAGTCTGTCTTGCTCCCTAGTTGCCTGGTTTATCTGTGTGCAAATGTGGGACCACCTGGTCCACCAGCCACCTTGTATGCTGCACCCCTCCACAATCAGCCACCTTTCTGGATCAGCCCACTGCCACCTTGTATGCCTGGGCTCCACCAGCTGCAAACCCTCTCTGCTTGCTGCCCAACTCTGCCCCTCCTACCGGTCTGGAAGAATGTGTCTACTTTAATTCCTTGGTTGTTGGACTTCCATACAGTTCAATTTTCTGTCAGTTCTGCTTGTTTTTTGTTTTTAAACTGTTGTTGTCCTTATTTTGGTTATTTGAGGAGGCACAGTGTGTCTACCTATAGCTCCACCTTGGCTGGAAGTCCCCCTCTGTTTCTTTGCGTGAGTCACAACCAGCTGGCAGCCAGCTCCTAAGGAATGTAAAGAAATGCTGCTTGTGGAATCAGCTCCTTGCGAAAGTCCAGAGAAGGGGAAAGAAGAACCAAGAATAGATCACAGGCCTAGGACTTTGAAAGCTCACAAAGAATTTTTTAAAATTCACTATTAACACATCTTGGTTTAATGTTATAATTTATACTTCCAGATCAAAGTTGTTTGCAATAGATCCCATCAGTGAGTTATTAGTGTGTGCAGTTTTGGGGATGAACCATTAAAATCAAGACAATCTTTTTTAAAAATATTTTTTCTTTATTTTTTTTGGGGGGAAGGGAAGGAGAAAGAGAGGGAGAGAAACATCAATGTGTGGTTGCCTCCTGAGTGCTGCCTACTGGGGACCCGGCCCACAACCCAGGCATGTGCCCTGAGTGGGAGTTGAACCAGTGGCCCTTTGGTTTGCAGGTTGGCACTCAATCCACTGCACCACACCAGCCAGGGCTGAAATCTCTTCTCTTTCAAAAGTGATTTTAGTTTCGGGAAAAGCTGTAAGTCACAGGGTGCCAAATATGGGCTGTATCAGGGCAGAGTCACCTTGGTTATTTGATGTTTTGCCAGAAAACTCTGCACAAGATGTGATACATAAGCAGGCATAATGTTGTGATGAAACTGCCAATCACCAGTTGCCCAATAGCTGCAGCCTTCTGAATCATCCCAAAAGTTTCCATGTAGGAATGTTCAAACTTAACACAAAATTTGATGCAGATTCGTTGCTCTATTCAGTCACTTTGAATGCAACAGCCACACAATATACATAGCTGACTGAATGGTGTCTACCACCCCCACTGACAAGTACAGTGAAGTCATCATTGTTCATGCATGTGCATTCCAGTCCACTGTCCTTGGCTGCCAGGTTACATCGATGCCAAGCAAACAGTTCTTGTTATTAACAATGGCTTGAATTTTTCCAGACAGAGCTCATATCTCCATATTTTGAACTGATGTTGGGAGCCTTGTTAATTTTGCTGAATTTATTTTCCTTTAAATTTTCTTTTAAATTTTAATAAGAACACAGCCTGCCTCATCATTTTTCTTGTTAACCTTCTATTTATCTATTTGAAGGTTTGCTGAGATTTGCTTATATTCTAACTTCAATGATATTTTCCAAATGAATTTTTTATCACCAAAACTATACTACACAGGACATGGCAAATATTTGTGCTCATTCCTTTGAAACCTCAACTTGGCTGGCATTACTCTCTAAACATAGATCAGGATTAACTGAGTAATAAGGCAAGAGTGCACAGTAGTTTCTTTAATAAATTTTTCAATACTGTTACTGTAGAGGAGTCTTTTTAAAGGATTTAACCTCGGGTAGAGAGAAACTGAAAATATTGAGAAATGTCCACATTCTAAAACCTTCACTATGTTTGAAAAATTGTAATAAGTGTTATGCTATCAAGGAGCCCAAAATAAAAGACTTTCCATATTTTCAGTCTGTTATTTCACAAATTTTAGCATGATGGTTTTGTTTTTTCTTTTGTTTTTAAGAAATTGGTCTCTTCACTAGATTTCTACTGGTCTTTGAGCCAAGCTTTATTTCTGCCCTCTAAAATTGGGAATGTTTCAATTTCAGCATGTATACTCTAATTCTCATTCTGTTAAACTTTTAAAGGTAAGAATAATGGCGACGGGAACTGACCATGTTAAAAAGGGATAAGAAGTAAGACAAAGAGTTTTGCTTTAAAACTATGTGAGAAGCTGGAAGTGTCAGGAAGGTAGCAGTGGAAGAAAAATATCTCTTTCTAAGCTGCAGAGAAGGCACTTTAAGATGAAATTAAATTAAAGGCACCAAACATTTTATGTTAAAGGGAGACAGATGTGCTTTTGGAACCGGGAAAATACTGGTTAACTTTTAGTTGTGATCACACTTTGATAGTGTCTATTCGAAGCAAATGTTGTGGCTCTAAACGTGTTTCTACCACTTTTATGTTTTCTGCCTTCACCAACCTGGAGACAGAGACTACGGCAGATTCTGACTCTCTGGTGAGGTTCACTCAAAAGAAGACTTTTACCCGTCCCACAAATACCACTCATTGGCAAACACTTTACTGTCTTTCAATAGAACAATTCCTCCTAGAGACCACACAAGCCAGAATGGAGGCAAAATTGGAGAATGTGGTCCTAGCACATTTTGCTACCCCATAATTTGTTCACTCACATACAAGAACATGGTGTTGGAAAGGGCCTAGGACACCAGAAGACTGTCATTATACCTGCTGTCAAGTAAATGAAGCATATAGCTTTAATGATATTGTTGAATTCATTTTTTTTCTTAATTGGCCCTAATATATTTTCTTTTGGTAAATTTTACAAAATAATAAATTGTCAGGAGCTGAATCATTGTACATTTGGTTATCCTTCTCCCATGAGACACTGGGTGCCCATATTCGTAATTTCATACCCAAACACAATTATGTCCTATGGCATCCTAGGATGTTAGTGTTCAAAGGGGCTTAGAAACCACCAGTCCTTCATTTGCAGATGAGGAAACTGAGGCAGTGAGAGGCTGTGATTTCTGCAAGGTGGCACAGAGAGGAACAATGAATATAATTAAAACCCAAATTCTGTAGTCTTCCAACTCCTAGCCTAGTGAACCCTTTCCTACATCGTTTTGTCTCCATCGTGAACCATTTCCCCAGGCCGTTAGCGTACCCTGTCCATGTCAGATCACTTCGTAACTCTGCTTGCACGAACAAAGTATATATCAGCATCCCAGAAAATTTGGAGTTTGTAAATCTGAGACATTTTGCTCAGGAGGAGAGGTTATCTTGATAGTCTATTAACTGACGGTCCCAAGACAACTACCTCTAGTTGTATATGGGCACCTTACGGGGCAAAATTGTCAGGGTGTGGGGCAGAACTGCCTAAGGATGGAAACTAGAACAGCAAGTCATTAAAAATTTTACCTACTGAGAAAGCCCCTTTTAAATAGCAACCTTAATAAAAGTCTAGAACCGTTGAAAATGTGTAGACTTTCGGAAAATGTGAATGTGCTATGTTCCAGGACACACTTAGGCGAAAAAAGACTTGCAAAATGGTTTGGGAGTGACAGCATGAGTTCTGGAACCCATACCCACGCTGCTTCTGACCGGCACCCTTTACACAAGTCCCCGTATTAAAGGAGCAACGTGGTTCTGGCCCCGCAAAAACCTAGACGAATCAGGTGGCGTTTGAGGAAAGGAAAGATAGGGTCCGGATACAGCTGAACCCCATGAGATGCAAACACATGCATATACTTTAAAATATGCTCGATCAGGACAGTTAAGATGCAAATTTTTGTTTTGAATTGAAGATTTACTACCACACACAACCCGAAGCCAGCCTGTACTAGAAGGCGCGTGGGAGAGCAGAGGAAGCATACAGAGGTTAAGTCACCCTGAACTACAGATTCCACCCTCTCTCCAACTCGTGGCCAAGTCCCCTGCCCCTCCTGTTCCCCAGGGTGGAAGTAATCCCGGCTCAGCCCCGACCCTCGGGTGTCCCACTAGGACGGGAGGACGCCCGCTGGTCTCGGTGCTTCCCACTGGCGTGCGGCTCCGTGCGGGGCGCGGCGGGGTCAGAGCGGCCGCGGCAGTACGGACGGAGACGGGGAGACCGGCGGGCGGTTTTATTGTTTCCTTTGCCCTCCTCCTCCCGCGTCTTGCCGCGGCGTCACTGGAAAGCCGCCCGAGCAGCCCGGCGGCTGGTTATTTATAGAGCGGGCTGAGCGCGCGTCACGGAGCCCGCCCGGCCGGGCTGACGGGGCCGCTGACGCGCTTGGCCGCGGGGCCGAGTCTGCGGGGCTGCGCACCGGGGGCCGGCGACAATGGGCTTCTGTGTGTGCAGCTGCCGCCGCCGCTGGGGGCCGGGGGCCGGGGCCTGGTGGCCGCTCCCCGACCCCCCTCCCTCCCGCCCGAGGTGACCGGCCTTTTTTGCCCCAGGCCGGGAGCTGCCCCTGCCAGCTGCTTTTATTTTATTTTTTTTTAAATTTTATCAGTGAGTTCCCTTTGACCCAGCCTTCACTCCCACTTACCCCATTTCCCCTGTCTTACCCTCAACTTGGTGAGAGAGGGGGGGAATGTAGCCGGCTAGGGGCAGCCACTTTGCGCGTCCAGGGGAGCGGGACGCACACCAGGCACAGCCAGCGGGGGATGCAGTGTCGGAGGGGCCAGGAGCGCCGGGAGGTAAAGTATCCTGGCCCCGGAGCTGGGGCTTTGTGTGGTGGGGGAGGGGATCTAGGGTGTCTGCGAACGCGGGGCAGCCCTTCTGGGACTCCAGTGGCCCCGCTCCTCCGCCCCCCGGCCGGCGCGCAGGAAGCCAACCTGGGGGCCTGGCGCAGAGAGCGAAAGAGAAACTTCTGCTTGACTGACTAGATGAGGCTCCTCCTGTGAGGCCAAGATGATAAAGGACAACCCTCCCCACCCTCGCGCTTTTCTGCAGCCCCTCCCCCGTCCACTCCCACCCCCCAGCCTCCCTCCCTCCCTTTATCCCACCCCCTCCCGAGGGATCTGGCCTTTCACTCCCACGCCCTGGCGAAGGAGGGGCTGGAGAGGATTTTTAGGGACTTCCTGCCATGTAGAGTCCAGCTTTGGGCCCTCCCCTTTCTGCTGCCGCGAGCTTGCTCTGGAGCCTCTCGCACGTGGCAGGCAGGCAAAGAACTTGCTGTGCCTTC
Source organism: Anoura caudifer (assembly GCA_004027475.1). Classification (NCBI taxonomy): domain Eukaryota; kingdom Metazoa; phylum Chordata; class Mammalia; order Chiroptera; family Phyllostomidae; genus Anoura; species Anoura caudifer. The sequence continues at coordinate 61,533 of PVKU01000013.1, read as the reverse complement.
TAGGAAATTGCAATCGATTTATTATGCAGTTTCACTAATTGGGAGTTCAAAATTAAACTTTAATAAAGCATTTGTGTCGTCTCGTCTAATTGTGAAAGCTTCCATCCGTCCTGGCAGATAGACTCTAAGTCTCGAGTTAATGGCGTTAAGCTAGATTCCCCCTCCAAGTACAATTCCGTCAGCCGGCGTCAGCGCAGCTGGATTTCCGTAAGGTACAGATGTTGCTAATGGCAGCTTAAGCACGGATGGGCAGATAGCATACGGAATGCAACATGTTGCCATATGGTTCCTTTAGCCTTTCACCTCCAGGGATGTCAATCACGTATATTCTGGGAGGAACTTAATGACTCTCTGAACGGCAAAATGAATTACCTGGTGCGATTTGTATCCCTTGACCTGATACCTTGTAACTACAGTAAGATAGAATCCCACAGTTTCTGTAGTATAAATGGAACTACAAAGCCACATATCAAGTTCTATAACATCTATTTGTAGTTTGAGGGGTCTCTGCCAATTATCCTGGCTGTAAAAACTATGTGGGTATTGCCTTCCCTCTCCCACCTTTGGGTGATACAAAGTTTATAAAGCTTAACAAAACTGTTGTCTTGGAAATTGCCAATCAGCCTTCCAAATGGAAATCGATGAGGGTATGAAGAAATGGAAAATATGATTTCCAGAGCTAGTTACTTAAGAGTTAGCAGTACACCACCATACTTTTGGAACCCAGGAAATTAGACTCCTATTGAAAAGTAGGTATTCTTCAAGTCAATTGAACGTAATTCCTAAATCCACTCATTAACTATTTAAAATTCGTTTTTTTAAATGAAATCAATCATAAACTTTGGAAAGCTACTTACAGAAAACAGTGCTTAGAAATATGAAATGTAAGAAAGATACGGAGGACCTTCTCAGCAAACCAATTTCTATACCTACCCCCCTCCCACACAAACACACACAGACTGTGTACTTCAACTTGAATCATGTATGTGGTGGTACTGATCATTTGTTCCCCTCAACACCCCCCAATACGTCAGTGACAGGATACTGAAGTCACTGTTCAGATCCTAGTGGAATGATTCTGTAATATTTCACAGGTCTTATTTTTACATATCTTTGTGACTAACTATAATTTATTGCCTCTAATTTTGGATGATAAATATGGTTGTCCTTACTGTATTCCTCCTTTTTCCTTCACTAATGCAGAGAGGTAACACTGAAAAACAAGAAACTCAGGGTAACAAGTACCATGACTCACTACAACACCTTTTTACCTATTAAGGGATATCTGAACTCTATAAACACTATCTCTTAAAAGATTTTGCTTCCAACAATGTGTAAGTCATATTAATAATACAACTACACAAAGTAGACATAAACAGTCTAAAAAAGTATGTATTTTCAGTCATGTGATATTTCAGAAAGTTAACATTTTGAAAGATTGTCTATACCTCTTGTCCTTTCAGGATCATTTTAAAATTGCAAGATAATGTTTCTCCATTTTTCTCATTTTGTGATGGCTGATAATTTGTAACTTAGTGCTTCGGTTAGTGCAATGATTTTTGATAATTATTATCAAATAATATAAGATCTTTTGTGTATATATACATAGCAGAAAATCTTATACAGAACGCATTAAGGTATATCTGAGTTATGACAACTGTGGGGGCAGTTTTTGGTAATCTTTTAAAGGCTGAGATTTTCTTTGTGTGGCATCAGCATTCAATGAATTTTAATCTTGATCAGTAGTGGCCTTGTCAATAATGACTCCATCTCCATGACTTCTGAATAGACAGTGAATGTGTCCTTCAATCAGTCACACAGAACTTGCCTTATAAAGTTGTTATTGTCATGAGCAGATATTGCAGCCTTTTGTTAGGCCCCATGATTATTAACATGTTCCTCCTTCAAAAGTCAAGCGAAAGTCCTGCTGTGCTGCATTTCAGAATTCAAGCCCATTAGTAAGTAAAATTCTAAGCAGTACTATTTACTTTTTCTCAAATTATTACATATAGTTGGTGAATAATTTTGGACCCTTTTATAGACATAAAGTATGTATATTTCTGGTATACATATACAGTAACAGAAGCAAGATATGTATCTTGCATCATGACTTTTATTTTAAGTGAAGATTTGATGGATTTCCATTGTTACTCTAAATGAGGTGGCTAGCTGCCAAGGCGATCCCTACAGCTGGAAAGTACTAGCATTGTTGTCTGCAAGGGAGCTCTTTCTTTTCTTTCTTTCCTTTTTCTTTTCTTCCCTCCCTCCCTCCCTTCCTTCCTTTTCTTTCTTCCTTCCTCCCCTTGCCCCCTTTTTCCTTCCTTCCTTCCTTCCTTCTTTCCTTCCTTCCTTCCTTCCTTCCTTCCTTCCTTCCTTCCTTCCTTCCTTCCTTCCTTCCTTCCTTCCTTCCTTCCTTCCTCTCAATTCCACCTCCCTTTTTCATATTGCCTTTCCCTTTTGCTAATTTTATAATTAGTTTGGATATGAAAACTTTAGAAAATGTGTTTGTGTTGGCCAAGATTTTCACCAGTGTTTTGGGTTGCCTGCTGGTTTATAGACTTTATCTTGAGCTGGTATGTTTATTTCAACTGAAAAAAATGAGAAATTTAGGACAAGGTATATCCCCCTTGTTCTAAGTAACTTTAATTGTGATGTAATCCTGGCTGCTTTCTTAGTTTTATACTCATGAATATATTTTTAAACATTTAAAATAGAGCAGATTTATGCGTTTCTCAAGGTAACGTAGGAGAGGTTATGGATAGGTATCAGGCCTGTAACAGAACTTCATTCAAATGAGTGAGGAGGGGAGGAGAGCCAGAAGGAAACAGTATATATAGTCTCCCTGCACTGGCCCTGTTTACTTTTCATATTTAAACCCACATCGCTGCATTGGAAACTTGTTTCCTCTTTTGTAGCATTTCATTTTTAAAGAATTTTTTTAAACTGTCAATCTGTAAATATTTAACCAGCCAAGCAGGAAACATTCTTTTCTTTTCAGCTATATACGGTACGCAGCTTTGTGTTTTATTTGGTTTAGTGTTAGTGCCATGTAAATACCACATAAAATTTTGACTTGGTTTTCCTTACTATAACTGAAGATTGACAGAGGCTTCTTTAATTAATCTTGTTCTATTTCATGTTCTGCATTCAGATATTGAAATACAGTATTTTATACATTTATAAGATTGTGTTTGCATTTATTTAATTTGTTTCTTTTTTTTAAGCATGTAGCCTGGAATGTTTGTTCTTCCTCTTCTTTTTCTTCTTCTTTTTTTTTTTTTTTTTTTTTGCTTCACATCATTACTCTGGTACTGCTTGATGTAACTTGATTAGCTCCCTCCCCAGTCATGATTGGTAATTAAAATAGGCATTAAAATTAGTCACTTAGCAATTTTGCTGTTCAATTGGCAATTAAATTACTTAATTGCAATTAAAGTCCTAATTTTAATTGGCAAAATGATAGATGTAGATTTAAGATAATATGTATAAATACTTTAATAAGTGTCTATATAAGGATTACTTAATTACTCAACTTCAAGTTTATGCTGTTAACTTTAGAACTTTTAAGTGAGCAATGAAATTTATATTACATCTATTCAAAGGATATGGTAATTAGATTTATTACTTATCACTCTAAGGGTCCTTGCCATAAGTTACTTTTGTAGCGTTAAAATTATAGGCTTAATAATTGCAGAATTATGATGAGAAAATGGGCATATATATGTTTTTCATATATATAAATATTGTATCTTTATTTTTTTATTAAATTGAGAGGTTCCTATCCACCAGGTAGTCTGATGAAAAAAATCTAAAGTGGTTATCTTATGGTTAAAAGTACAACAAAAACTAGCCACCTAAGATATACACATAAAAACAGTTGCAAAGTGTATGTATTTTATCAGATTAAAGAAAGTGCTATATAATACTGTGATGGTTGCTAATGTTAATAGCTACTATTAAAATTTCAAGTGTCCTACATATTTTCTTAGCATATAACAACTTATTTTCAGAATCTTCAAATGTCTTTTAGAACTTTGTACATTGTAATGACTCCCATGTTTACTGAAAGTAGCAATGAAATAAATCAAAAACCAAAGTTATACTTCCTTGCTTAATCAAAAAAATTGTTACAGAAGAAAATATTTGTGGTTGCCAGGGGCTGGGAGGAGAGGAACAGGAAGAGTTGTTGTTTAATGGTATAGAATTGTAGTTTTTTTAAGCTGAAAAGTTATGAGGATGGATGATGGTGATGGGTGCCCAACACTGTGAGTGTATTTAAAACCACTGAACTATATACACTTAAAAATGATTAAGATGGTAAACTTTGTTATGTGTATTTTACCACAATAAAAAAGAAAATATTGTGGTTAATTTAAAAGCAAATATTTAGGAGACAGTTACCCAGACTTAAACATTAGGAAAAAATATAAAGGATTTTTATTATGCAAAAGACTTTTTGAGCGGCATGAGGTTTTACCATATGTTCAGTTTTATCATTTTAATTTATAAGTAGATGGTTCTAGAAAAAAGTCCTGTTTTCTTCACATCTTTACACATTTCTAAAACTAGGTTCTGAATCAAAGTAAGGCAGACTTTTTAAAGTTTTTGCATTAAGTGTTTTTTGGTGAAAATGGGCTGATAAAACTGAGTAAAAGCCACCACTACCCAAAGTGTGAATATTAGCTAAGTAACTGACTTGTTCTCTAAGCATCCTGTAAAGGGAATACATTATTTGGCTGATTGATGTCCTGTTAGTGCAAATGAAATGGCAAAAGCAAAAAAATAACCTTACTATTAAAAAATGACTTTGTATTTTCAGAAACAGATTTTTTCAAAGTGAAAATTTCTTCTATCAATAAAGTACAACTTCCTGCCAAATGACAACAATGCCATGAATGTTTGTCTAAATATAACTTCAAATATATACATCTCATTTTTATGCTTAAAGTAGATTACATTAAGTAATTTTATTATGAAATATCCTAGAGCTACCTTGACTTTTACAATATGAGTTATGTATATTCACTGTATTTGAATTGTAGAGGCTACTCTGAGTTCATTTTGGGAGGCTAGTGAAATAAATCCCTAAAGGCCCCTTTTCCATGCATTAAAATAGAAAATCCTATGGGATTACATTCATGTTTGCTTTCTAAATTATACCAAAAGCTCAACTTTATTAAGTATAATCTGCCTACCCATGCACAAAATAAAATACTTTGGTTTAGATGTGAGTGTATGTGTTATTTACATTGATTTTATAAGAATATTCATCCATACATGTGCCAACATGTTCTGCTTAATATTGGTTAGTATGGTAAAAGATAATACCATAACATTACTTTCCTAAATGCTTTTCTGAGCTCATCTAATAGTAGCATATATTGATAGGAATAACAATCTTTAAAGTTATTTTATTGGTTTCAAAAAAAAGATCTACTTAGGGATAGTACCAACTTTCACTCCAATCTATATTGTTAAGAAAATAGACCACCAATAGCGGATAACTTTACATATTTATACATGTCAATAATTTAAAGTTATATCAGATTCTAGGCCCTAAAAATTGTCCTTTTAATTGAGTTATGAAATGGTTTATATTCAAGAATCTATTTATGTTCAAGAATATTGAAGGGTTGCAGTCATATAAATGCAGAATTTCAGTTTCTTTTAGCCTAAAGCATAATTTTTAACATTTTCTAAAAGGTTTTCCAGTTGTGCATTTTGACTCCATTATATGTGTAATTAAACCTCTGTGCACAAAAAGCATTTTCTTATGTACTAGCAAATGCACCCACAGGAATCCTCTTCTAAACTATAATTTATTTAAACATGTAATCATAGATTTTTAAAACATGCTTTCATTTTTCCAAACTGTATGCCAGTTTGAACTCCTTGGTGATAAATTGAGAGATTTTATTACAATTTTGATCCCCCCCCCCCCCC